>JAJHJA010000581.1:0-67676 GCA_021202915.1 Heliconius himera
TGAACTCTGGGAACGTAGTGTTAGGACACTCACACTTCTGTTCTCCGCTTTTTGTCGAATTCTGGAGATTTTTGTGTGTTAAGTGACGCCATTGTATGAATATACATATATGTATACTAGAGACCCAAGTTCGGTTTCACCCGCTTATACGTATTGTTATTTTGTAGTCCAATTACACTAAATATTTATAATGTAGATTTTGTGTTATTCTGATACTGTAAAGTTTTGTGTGAAAGTGGAACAATCATCTATCGTACACGTTCTTGTTTATAATATTAGTAATATACAGTCATGTTGAGGCCAGTCGTGGCGCAGCGGCACTAAGTGTGACTGTAAAATCGACTGGGTGTGGGATCGATCCTCACTCGAGGAGATGAAATATGTACTTAAATTTATATTTCCATTTCTTCGCTCTGGAGTCGAGGCAAAGCGCGGCGTTGAGTTCTGCCACTCAACACGCAATGCCTCTAGAATTCGGCAGAAAGTGAGGAACGCTAGGTTAACACTAGGTTCCCTCTGCCTACTCTGTTGTGTGCGGGATACAGCGTGAAACTGATGGATGGATGGATCAAATATCAACATTGGTCGTATTTTTTAGTTCGAAACAATCAAAAATTCTTATAGAAATTACGATAATGTAGTAAAAAAATCATATTAGAAGTCATTATAGTTGTCAATCAATTCTATTTATTAAATCAATAATCATGTAGTTTAAGCGGGCGAAGCCGCGGAGGGCCGCTAGTAAGTAATAAAATACGTTAAAATGCATATAATAAAAAATACCAATTGAATATTATTATTTAATAAAATTTTGACCATATTTTTAAATTTAACTATAAATAAAAAGTAATTTATTATAACAATTTTAACTAAACAGACCAATGAGTAGCTTACACTTAATTTGTTCCTTGATAAACACAAAAAACTTTAACCCAACGTGGTTTGAAATATTCAAACGTATCAAAACATTGTTACCCTATTCCTTTAGGAAAAGGGTTGAAAATGGAAAAATATATTGTTCTTACAAAGGAAGCCCATAAAGAAAATACCGCAGCGCGATCAACTGTGAAATAAACAAGAGGTCAATTGCAAAGCCAGAACAAGGTATTCGAAGGAAAAGGGGAAAAAGTATAAATAAACACCCTTGATTCGGGTGCGATGGCCGTGACTGAATTTAAATTAGATGGATGATCGTTTTCTTAATACAACTAACCCTTAGGTTTTTAGGGAGAAAGACTTTTTTGGTTAGTTGCTTAGAAGTTTATAAAATATTTTGTAAACTGTAAATGTATGTTTTTTTCAGCTTCACGCTGGATTCCGCACACAGCAGGGTAGGCAGGGAACCTAGTGTTAAGACACTCCGTTCCCCACTTTCCACCAATTTCTAGAGGCGTTGCGTGTTGAGTGGCGAAACTGAACGTCGCGCTTTCCCCTGGACACCAAAGCGAAGGAATGAAAATATAAATGTAAATAAATATTTCATCTCCTCGAGTGAGGATTGAGCCCACAACCAGTCGATTTACAATCACACTTTGTGCCTCTGCGCCACGACTGGCCTCGTAAATAAGTATGTAAGTATCGTTAGTAAGTATGTAATTGTAGTTCCATTTTAGATTTGAAGATGTCGTAGTATAGCAGCACAGCGTGTGACTGCAAACGCAAAGGTTGGGGTTCCATTCTTACTCGCTCCGTTAATATGACACGCGCGGCGTTGAGATACGATCTCGAAAATTGGGCGGTATGTGAGAAACTTTGTCTTTGAGTAGAAAATCTTATGTTAAGTCACTACTCACCATATCATGTCCAATTTCGATACGTTGTGTTGAATGGTGGAACTTAAAGCTCTGTTTTGTTTTACTCATGCGAAAAAATGAAAATAGTTTGAAACAATAATATATTTTAAGAATGCTTTTGTATTTAAGTTTTAGTGTTTGTAAGTTTTATGATTGGTGACAACAGAACATGGAGAGTCTTAACACTAAGTTTCCTCTGCCTATCATATCGTACGTCAAATATTCTTGTCGCCTATTGCGCAATATGAAGTTATCCACTGAATAAAGATTGTTATTACTTTCAATGACAAAACAAAGTGTGGCTGGTCCAGTATAAATGAGAATAACGAAAGATAGAGAGGAGTAGAGATTGCTAGAAGAGTCCATTGTCGAAGGACAAGTGACAAGAATGATCGCTAATCTTAAATTTAAAACTCTGTAAAAAAAATAAGCAGAGACTAAAAAGACTTATTTATTGCTTTCTCGTCCTTGTGTTCATTCCCCTATGTGGGAATCGAACCCACAATCAATACATTACACGTTACACTGCGTCACGATGACATAGTATATAACGCTAGCTATCAAAAATACATTTTTATACCCTCCCGTAATGCCTACAAGCGAAAAACTGCATTGTACAAAATTATAGGTTATTATCGCGTGAACAGTTAACAACCACCCCGAATTGGTAATATCGCGTATTAAAAGTTAATATTGCGAGGTAATTGTATGCGTCTTTTCTTTTCGAAAATATTAAAACTGTACTACATGAAGTTTTATATGAAAAATTGTATTTTTTTTGTGCTTAAATAGAATATTTTAAACTTTACTTTTGCTTAATAGGTCGTATACCACCTATTTATAATATATTTTTGTTGGTATATTAAACGTAAAATCCCTTTTTTTCTTCCACGGGAAATTACAATATAAAAATGTTATAAGTTACTTTTTTAGACAAAAAACAGTCTTTTTAGCCACAATCTGTCGCTTTTACACACACTTGTGCTCCTGCGCCACGACTCGCCTCATAAGAAGATTAACAACAAATGAAAATCTGTATAAGAGCCCCAAGTTCTTAGCGAGTTAGTTCTATTCTTTCCGTTCATTTCATTCTCTGAGCTAGGTTGCAGAATACACCATCACACTTTGTCGTGTTATCTGTAAGAAGAAGTGAAAATAATAAACTCCCACTAGTGGGAATCGAAATGACAACAAAAATATACATTATAAATAGAAACAAAATACTATATTCAAAGCGACGTTTCTCCAAGTCTGAAAATATAACCTTTCAAATAATAATTTATTACATGTCAATTTTGAATTTACTCCCACGTTTATTATAGAGAAAATTTTACTGTTTTTTTCTACAAAAGTTTTATAATTCCTTGTTACCTACTAATATCACAAAGCTGGAAAAGAATAGCCATGGCGTAGATGCACAAGCGTGTGACAGGTTGCGAGTCCGATTCCCATTCGAGGAAATAAAATATTTAATATTTTCTTTTCTGCGTTCTTGTAACGAGTTAACGCTTCCAGAATACGACGGGGAACGTACGGTACGGAAGTGACTTAATGGGAACAGAGTATTTTAACACTAGGGCCTCAGGTTCCCTTTGTCTCCTCTACTGTGTACAGTATATAGCGCAAAGCTAAAAAATTTTAAGCTAAAGAATTTATTTGGTTGATTACGCTAATCGCAACAACTACTAATTCGTATTGCAATACTATTTATGTGGTCGGTAGTCCATTTATCATTGAAGGCTATATAGGCTAATTTTATATAATTAGCCTATATAGTTAGGCCCGTCGTGGCGCAGCGGCACAAAGTGTGACTCTAAAACCGACTGGTTGTGGGTTCGATCCCCTCTCGAGGAGATGAAATATTTACTTAAATATATATTTCCATTTCTTCGCTCTGGTGTCGAGGCAAAGCGCGGTGTTGAGTTCTGCCATTCAACACGCAATGCCTCCATAATTCAGCAGAGAGTGGGGAACGGAGTGTCTTAACACTAGGTTCCCTCTGCCTACCCTGCTGCGTGCGGGATACAGCGTGAAGCTGTTTTTTTTTGTTTTTTTTATATAATTAATTAATTAATTAATTGTAATTGAACCTACGGTCAGAGGTACCCTAGGAACTTAAAATGTATAAAATCATACATAACTCTTTATTATATACATATATTAAGAACGAGGAGAGAGAGACATAAACTACCGACTGATAAAATGTATATATATAATTTTAGTTGATGACGGCAAACCGTTTGAAAGAGTAAATCAAAATTATTGATTGCGACACGCCGCCGGCATTCGTTATTTTTCATTAACTATGCAATTTTATACGTACAATACAAACAAATTGGAAATTTTCCATTGTTGTCAAATATTTTCATATTTTTCTAATCTTTGCATTGAGTGTTATTTTTTTATTAACCGACTTTTGCAAAAGGAGGATTTTATCAATTCGACTAAAATTAAATAAAAGAGACCAGTCGTGGCGCAGCGGCACGAAGTGTGACTGTAAAACCGACTGGTTATGGGTTGGATCCCCACTCGAAGAGATGAAATATTTACTTAAATTTATATTTCCATTTCTTCGCCCTGGTGTCGAGGTTAAGCGCGGCGTTGAGTTCTGCCTCATCACGCAATGCCTCCAGAAATCGGCAGAAAGTGGGGAACGGAGACAGAGGGAACCTGGTGCTAAGACATAGCACCAGGTTCCCTCTGTCTACCCTGCTGTGTGCGGGATACAGCGTGAAGCTGATTTTATTTTTAAATAAAAGAAAAAAATATTCAGTTCAAAGTTCTGAAGTGAATAAGTTCTTTGATTTTCACGATTATTACACATTTTTAAATGAAACTATTTTAACCGGATTAATCGCGTATATTTTGTACTTTTATACATTTTTGGAAACCTTATTATGTCAACTGACAGACGAATGCCACCTCAGTCTACCCGTGACCACGGACTACTGCAAAGTGTTCGAAACGTCGGGTTTCCAAAAATGTATAAACATACAAAATATACGCGATTAATCCGGTTAAAATAGTTTCATTTAAAATTCTGAAGTGAACTTTGAAGTAACTGGATAAACCGATTTTGTTTTTTTTTATTTAAAAGCTAGCTCTTTCTGTGTGGTCTAATGTTAATTTGGTCCTTTTCTGATAAGGTTATCCATTTAAAACATACATAAGTCTTATATTTGCATTAAGTATGTGCGCGACAAATGGACGAATAACTCAATATCATGCCATCCGATTTATTGTAAAGGACGTACTTCAAGGGTAGTTTGATGATAATTGGGTTAGATTCCAATTATGAGAGAGAAATCCATGACAAAGTGGTAGTTTACTATTTGAACTCGTTTTTTTTAAAACTATGTTATAAATACTATATAATACATAGTAATGTATTAAGAATGCTCTTAACAGTTGTTGGTTCATATATCACTCGAATTAATAAAATATAAATCATAGTTTTTTGCTAATTTAAAATATTAAACTAAGATTTTATCTGGTTGGACCAGAAAATATAAATATCAGCGTAGTCTCGATTATTCCAAATAAAGTTATAATTCAAAAGCAGTATATTTAACCCTTAAAAGCTTGAGGGGAATATTTTAATTATTTTTTGGTTAATAGTTTTTACGGCATTTAGAAGTGTGATTTCCATTTTTACGATTTCCAAACAAATATCGTATTTTATTACTACTTTTAGTCTTTCTGCTAGATCATTTACCATATAGGTACATATATAGGTAATTAAATATATCGCTTATTTGATGGTTATGACAGTTGTTAATAGTTATACTATAATTTATTTTTCAGATATACGCTGTATCCCGCACTTAGCAGGATTGGTAGAGCCTAGTGTTAAGACACTCTTTTCCCCATTTTCCGCCGAATTCTGAAAGCATTACGTGTTGAGTGATGAACCTCAAAACAGCGCTTTCCGTCGTTACCAGAGCGAAGAAAAACGTTAAACATCTAATTACCTCGAGTGAAGATCGAACCCACAACTTATCGCGATTAAAATCACATGCTTATGCCTTTTTGGCTTCGGCACATTGTTAAAATATACATACATATAAATTATAATTCTGTCATATATTTCGTATTCAAACTTATATTAATAGTACGTAGCGAGCTATACCGACCAATAATTTCTGCTTTGGTAGCCACACCACTCAGTATTGCAGTATAAATACAGTTTTGGCACGACGCGAGGTGCGTTTTCTGAGTGCGATTTAACAACGTATTTGGTGTGTCCATATAACAGCTTGATGTATGGATGCTCACTAATTGGATTGACTGACTGACGTTGATTCAGATGATGAATTTTCATGTTATTGGAATTATTGTTAAAGGTGATGATTTTTTTGTGTAGCAGTGTGGGACTGGGAGACTAGAGTGGTGGAACTAAACGCCGCATTTTGTCTTAGTTACTAGAGCGAAGGAATAAAAATAGTAATAAATAATAATTTGTGCAACACACGCAAGCAAAGCACGCTTGTGTCACTGCGTCAAATGGCCTCTAAATATTTTTTTATTTTAAATTTAATTAGGTGTAACTTGTTAAATAAAAAAATATTTAGTTCCATGCTTAGGGAAAGGCGTAGGAAAAATAGTGTTAAGACACTGCGTTCCAGAAGTGGTGCAGCTTAACTAAGCGATTTTTCTTGTTACCAGAACGACGGAATGAAAATAACTCTACCGAGTGGATGTCAAACTCAGTATCGTCGCGTTTTCAGAAAAATGCTGGCCTAAAATATAAATGTTGTAGCTAATTTGTTGTTATATTTAGGGTTAACTTAAAAGTTACATGGGTCTTTTCAACCATCTTTTTATATATTTTTATTATTATTACATTTTTCGATTCCACCAATATATAATTTTAAGCCTTAAATTAATCGTTATACCGTTAGCCAGAGTAAAAAATAACTTTATGCCTAAAATATTATTTTTCTTCCTTTTCGATTAAAATCTAAAGACCTCTCTTTAATAAAAATATTTTGGAGATTTCTTAGTTTTAAATACTAAATATGATATTAACAAGTAGACACACTTAGGAATATATTTATTATTCTAAAATATTTAAAAGTAGTATGAATATTTGTTTCATTTCCTCGAATCGACCCACAATCCCACAATCTGTGGTGGTTTCAGTTTCAGTGGTAAATTATTTGACGTTCAAAAAATGAAGCATGTAACTTCTTATTTTGAATAAAATTATTTGACTTTGACTTTTGACTTTACACGCTAGTGTACCTGGCTTTAAATGTCTTGAAGACTGGACGAAAACTGAAGTAATAGCCTCTATATAGCCTCTATATACTAAAACAATAACATTCATATGTAAAAATGTATTCTCTTTCCTTTGATATATATAAAATTTTATGCAATTTTCATGATATGAATGACAAAATATTTCAACAAAAATTTAAACCATATAAAATTTCGTACGAGTTGTTCACGTCTGGATACAAGTATCCTTATTTGAAAACTTTAATTAATATTGGCAACTTCAAAGTCCTGTCAAAAGCAGTTTCCTATACGCTAACGTTTAGGGTAATCTAAATATCAGCCTCAAACTATTTGAGAACGATTTCGCCACATCGATGGTTTATTAATAAATATCTATTAAGTTTTATAAATGTATATTTCCATTTCTTCGATCTGGTGCCGAGACAAAGCGCGGCGTTGAGTTCTGTCACTCAACCAATGCCTCCAGAATTCCAGAGAAAGCGGGGAAGAGATTGTCTTAAGATTAGGTTCCCTCTGCTTACCCTGCTGTGTGCGAGATACAGTGTGAAGCTGAAGCTTTTTATTTTTAAGTTTTACAGTAATAATTTTTTTTTTTTTAATTATAAAAAATGTGAAATAATAGGAAAGAAAAATATTTATTTAGAAAACGTATAATAATTTGAACGTAGACGGGACTCGAACTCGCGCTTCCTAGAAACCGACCAGGCGCTCTGACCACTCAGCCATACGTCCGTATGTATTCCCGTTCGTATATATTCCCGCTACGTTCAAATTTTTGTACGTTTTCTAAGTATAAAGCAAACGATCTTCTAATACTTATATTAATTATTCAAATTTCTGTATAGTGTTTTTTTTTAATTAAAACTATCGATGTAATATCGAATAAGATATAACTTTGAGGCCGCAAGGGCGCTAAGTAAGACCATTTTGGAAAATTTCAGTATAAGAACATTTATTATTTAATTTTGTTAGAAATATTTTATTTTATTTTAAAAATATTTTAATTGATTGTTGTAATAATCTGTAGGATGGCTTAGGTTCAGTAGTAGGCGTCACACGGTGAAAGTAATTAAGTAAGTATTGAAGAAAAAGTAAATAAAAAGTACGGAGCACTTGTACATTGTAATACAGATATCTAAATTATAACACCTAATTTGGTCGTAGTGCAGCGACACGGCGTTTGACTCTGCGTGATGGCGGTAGCTTCAATTTCCACTGGAGGAAATGAATTATTTATATTTCTTCGTCCTGGCAACAACACGAAGCGCGGCGTTGAGTTACGCCACCCAAAATCCAGGTACAATTTATTCCAAGTTAAGGGACTTCTTAAGATTTATATTCTCTTTGCCTTCTTTGTTTTTTTTTACATTTACACTGTAACATATACAGCGTAAATCTAAAAAAATCCTTCACTTCAAACATGTTCTCTAGACAGCCTTCTATCATTATTATATTTACTTTTTAAGCTATATTCTTCTTTCCTTTTTAACAATTCTTCTGTGCAATATTCTTTTTTGTTTCATTTTATTAACAAGAACACTTAAAACAGCTTTCCATCAATCAAACCTCCAAGTAGATAACACTTGAGGCGAGTCACGAACAGTGCTTCATACAGTAATAGATTTAAATTTCCTATTATTATTAAAGGATTTTAGTCATTGAAGCCATATGCTATAGAGGTGTAATTCATTTGTATAGTTAATGTTTCTAGAATCAGGTTGTACTGTACCACTTAGCTGAACCACAAAACGGAAGCCCCACGATTAGCCATGATAGCTTACACCTTTCTGGTGCTCAGTTGTTACTGAAACCATATTTTTTTATACCAACCATATAATAGTAACTTACCTTACTTACCATATTGTCATTTTAACATAGTTTTAAATCTTTTGAGGCCACCGTGGCGCAGTTGTTGTCGGCGACGGTTGTCGGTTTGATTCACATTCGGGGAAAGGAATTATTTTTTATTTTCTCGTGCGGCTCAATAATCATAGTGACTAAAGCGTGGCTTTAAGTTCCGTCACTCAATATGCTATGTCTCGAAAACTAAGTAGAAATGGAAAAGGCAGTATCTTAACACTAAAATTTGTTCTATTTGCTCTGCTTTCTCGGGGCACAGCTTGAAACTATTTAGATATTTTACTCAATTTTCATTAAATGAGGCCATCTGTTTTGACTATAAACGCGATGGTTATGGGTTCAATTCCCACCGAGAGGGATAACTATATTAAAATTATTATCATTTCAGAAAATTTGTCGGAAAGTGGGTAGTAGAGTAAGCACAGTGATCTGACTCTCAACCGAGTTCTCTACTACGCGGATAAAAGCGTAAAGTTGTCTATTTTGTCGCACATTACTTAAGTAATATTAAAGCGCAAAAAGCTTTTTTTTCTATAGTTTATAGAAAAAAAGCTTAAGAATAACAAGAAACTCGCAACATTCCATCAAGCCAATATACATCCACTTAGTTGTTAATTTCGCTCTACAACAGTTACAATTAGTGATTTAGCAGTTCGGGCGAGAGTGCTTTATTGCCTTGACGCTTCTAAGTTTTAAACGAGGGCTAGTTTTTCAGAAACTTTAACCTGAAACCTCAGACAAGGTAAAAAGAACCCTATATTTACAGCAATTTGGTTGAAATTAACCTATTTTTGCTAACAAAAGGTAGGTATCACAGTGAAAAAGTTTTGTATGAGAATCTCGATCGCACCTAAAACTGTTTGAAGCGATGGAAAAATTATTCGGCGCCTTTATTCCCAGATAGCTGTAGCGTTTGAATATAGATGGGTAGTTCCTAAAGGTTGTTTTACTTTGAAGTATTATGAATTACATTGAACATACATACATGTAATTTTTTATATTATAATAAGGCCAGTTGTGGCGCAGGGGCATAAAGTGTGACTGTAGATACGTCTAGTTGTGGATTCGATCCTCACTCGAGGAAATGAAATATTTATTTACATTTATATTTTCATTTCTTCGCTCTGGTGTCGGGGCAAAGCGCGGCGTTTATTTTCGCCACTCAACACGCAATGCCTCCGAAACTCGGCGGAAAGTGGGGAACGGAGTGTCTTAACACTAGTTTCCCTCTGCCTACCCTGCTGTGTGCGGGATGCAGCGTGAAACTGATTTAATTTTTTTTTTTTTAATATTTAAATAATGTTATTTTAACGGTCGTGGTCGTGGCAAAGGGTCACAAAAGTGTGACTGTAACGAGACGGTTCTGGTTTGGTCTCTGGCAACAAGTCATAAGCCTGGAGTTGAGTTCCGCCACTCTACGACTCGACTTCAAAATTATAAAATTATTTTTTAAATTATCTTTGTTTAACAAAAGTACGGTTTACTTTATGTAAAACTAGAGGGCGCGCGCAGCTTCGCCCGCTTATTAGGAGTGAAATTTAAAAAAACTAAGAAACACGTGTTCAATAAAATATTTTTAACAGTCTGAATTTAAATTTTTATAAAAATCGGTGGCAATTTAAAGATTTTTCCATATAAACTTTCAACCCCTTATTTGAACCCTTAGGGGGTGAATTCTTAAAAACCATGAAACACGTGTTCAACGAACTATTTTTAAGAGTCTGAATTTCAAATTTTATAAAAATCGGTACAGATTAAATTTTATTTCCATACAAACTTTCAACCCCTATTTCATCCCTTTAGGATTAAAATTTTTCAAATTCCCTTCTTAGTGGATGTCCAGAATATGAAAATAAACATCTGCTCAAATTTCATATTTCTTCCATCAGCGGTTACGGCTCTGCGTGCGTCTTACCTCAGTCAGTCAGCACAAGTCCTTTGAAATCTGCTTTTTTTTTTGTTAAAAATTTATCTATTTTACGATTTTAAGTGATGGGTAGTTTAATGCATGCTTCTCAAACGAGTATGTAGTGATTGTACTTTGTAAAACATCAATCTTAATTAGGTATTATTTTTGTGCTAGCTAACATTTTGGCATATTGACAAGAACATACATAAAAAATATTTGGGCGAATTGGAAGCCTCTCCATTTTTTGCAGTCGGTTGAAAATGAGAACATTGTTGAACTTAAACCTGATCCCATAATCAAACCCTAACTAAATTTTAACAATTTTTAACAAACTATCTTTGAAGTGCATCATTTCCAATATAAAAAGAATAATTGGAATCGGTGATATTGAGTTATTCATCCATTTGTCGCGCACATACCTAATGCAAATTTAAGACTTATGTGATTTTCTCATAGATGCCATTGTCAAAAAAATATTTTAAAAATGAGAGAAAAAAAATCATCAAAATCGGTTCACCAAAAGTTCTGAGGTAACATTTAAAAAAAATAGTCGAATTGATAACCTCCTTTTCTTACAGAAGTCGGTTAATAAATAAACAAAATCAAAGACCTCTATTTTTTTACTTGTCCGCTTAGCGTAGAATGCCCTATATATTATAGTAAAAGTAAAGTTTCATTCCTATGTAATTAAAGTATATTAATTACATAGGAATGAATATTATTAAAAAATCATAATAATTGGAAGTAACATACGGTAAATATTATGAGTAAAAATATACCATGTTTCTGTTTTAAATTATGGCAATAAAATTATACGGTGCGACGTTTAAAACACCTATATTTTTCATTTTAAATTGAATTCAGTGTTGAACTCTTTGATGGAAACCAGTAATAAAATCAATTTGCCCGACGTTATTGTGTATTCAGTTTTATCAGGTTTTAATAAGATTTATTATTATTGCGTATATTATTATGACAAGTAGGTATTTTAGTTTTTTTTCTAAAGGGTAATTTCTAAAAGGTAAATTCGAGTGGCGGAAGTCAACACTGTACGTCTCAACAGGATCAATATTTAAATTTCTAATATTTTTCTATATTTAATTTTATTTAAAAAATCATATTTATTTGTTTAATTTTTCCTGAATAATTATCCTAATTGACTATAATAATAAATTAATTTATTTGTTTTCGTTAATGGAATAAATGTAATTACTATTTTTTTATCTAGAAAATTTAAAACTATAATTAATTATATTTACTTATTTTAGTCTAAAAATGTAAATTGTGAATATTATAACTCATAAAACAATAAATAGTTTTATTCATCACTAGCAGCCCACACGCGGCTTCGTCCGCATACCACCTATGATACTTTTATTATGCTGCATTTGCCAACAAACAGATTCATTCAATCATAAATACTACGTGGCATCAGTGGCGTAGCTAGGGTATTTGCTGCCTGGTGCGGCTTAGGACTTGATGCCCTTTAAAATGGTCAAAATAATTTCAGATTTCAAACCACAGTAGAGTAGATATATAATTTTTTATTGCTTCAAAACTATAATAACTATATATAAGTTATAATGGGGGTACAATGGTGTGTCAAGTGGCGACGAATGCGGCGTTGGAGACCGCCACCCAACACGCCACGAGGTGGAGGACGGAGCTACAAATAGCTACGTGGAATGTAAGAGGAGGGATGGAAGAAAAGATGAATGAATTATTAGATGCGATGGATGATAGAGATTTGGATGTCGTTTGTGTGACAGAGACCAAGCGAAAGGGCAATGACACGACCGATTTGACGGGCAGTCGGGTCGCTTTCTGGGCCGGCGTACCAGAGAGCGAGCGGGGCTGTCAAGGTGTAGGTGTGTTATTGTCCTCTCGATTGGTTAGTGCAGCAGTTGAATATAAGGCGATCAACCCGAGACTGCTTTGGGTTCGCTTCAAGCTGGGGTTAACAAGAGTATTCTTGTTAGTGGCGTATGCGCCAGTATCCTCAGCTCTATTAAGCGAACTCGAGGAGTTTTGGGAGAGTGTCAGGGATGTTCTAGGAAGCGTTAGAGGGAATGAAAAATTAATAATATGTGGCGATTTGAATCGGAACTGTGCGAAGCGGTTACGAGGGAGTGCTAGGTCAATATGGTGACAAAAAAATAAATGAGACTGGAAAGCTTATATTGGAAATTTGCAAGAAAAGAAATTTGTTTGTGGCAAACACGACGTTTGAACACAAATAAATTTACATGTATACATGGGAGCGAGCGGAAGGGAAAAGTATGATTGATTTATTCCTAGTGGATCAGCGTATTCGAAGCCAAGTTATAGACACGCCAGTGTTTAGTGGTTATGAGCTGGGAACAGACCATTATCTAGTCGTTGCTAGAATAAGGGGTCTGTTTGCAGGTTGGCGCAACTACACAAGGTGTCCAAACTTGGAGTCGAATTATCGCATAAGAAACTAGAAGCTTCAAGATCCACCGATTAGAGAGGAATATCAAGAAAGAGTTTCCAAGAAGCTAGACAGCAGCGAATCTGGAAATGAAAGTATTGGAGTATGCTGGTAGAACCTTAGCGATTGCATGAAAGAAGCAGCAATAGAGGTATGTGGTAAAGGGAAAGAAGGAAGGCTTTACCAAAAACGAATGGTGGGATGATGAAGTGGAAACTGCTATAAAAAGAAAAAAGAAAGCATGGCAGGATTATAAAGCCTCAGCTAAGGATAAAAGTATGAGAGAAATTAAAAAGAAACAGTATAAGCTACAAAATCACCAAACGAAAGTACTCATGAAGATGAAGCGTGAAAAGGCAGAGAATAAAAGAGACGAAAGGTTAACGAACAACTTCAGAGAAAACACGTAGCTTTTCTGACGAGAAGTTAGTGTTTCTCGAGGTTCCTTGCGAGGTTGCTTTCGAAGGACGATGAAATTTTCACGGAAGAACCACACATTTTGCAGCGATGGGCGGAATTTTACAAGGAGATGTATGAATGTGATGGAGTCCTCAGTCTCAAGTAACAGCGAAATGTTAAATGTTGATGTAGCTGATGGCGAAATCAGTATAAAAGAAGTTGAGAATGCAATACGAAGTCTGAAATGTGGTAAGGCAGCGAGAGCAGATGGAGTTATTGCCAAAATGATCGAATATGGTGGGCCACGCATCTTGGACTTGTTCTGGTTTTTGTGCAATTTATGCTGGAAATCAGGGGAGTTCCCAGATGATTGGCGAGGTGCGTTTGTATAAAGGCACGATGAAAGACTGCGCAAACCATAGGGCTATCGGATTGATTAGCTTGGGTAGTAAAGTTTAAAAAAAAATAAAATTAAATTAGCTTCACGCTGTATCCCGCACACAGCAGGGTAGGCAGAGGGAACCCAGTGTTAAGACACTCCGTTCCCCACTTTCTGCCGAATTTTAGAGGCATTGCGTGTTGAGTGGCAGAACTCAACGCCGCGCTTAAACTCGACACCAGAGCGAAGAAATGGAAATATAAATTTAAGTAAATATTTCATCTCCTCGAGTGGGGATCGAACCCACAACCAGTCGGTTTTGCAGTCACACCTCGTGCCGCTGCGCCACGACCGGCCTCAAGTAGTAAAGTTTATGCTAAAATATTAGCGAGAAGAATGCAAGAGAGATCTGAAAGGAAGTTGTAGGAGGCCCAAGGAGGCTTTAGACCTGGAAGAGGGTGTATCGATCAGATCTTTTCCCTCCGCATGATCACGGAAAAATTTATAGCCGTTAACCAAAAAGTTTTCTGTGCTTTCGTAGACTTGGAAAAGGCGTTTGACAGAGTTGTAAGAGCGAAATTATGGAAGATACTACCCCGGTACAATGTGAGCGGGACCCTTGCTGCAGGCCGTAAAGTCTCTTTACAGAGATCACTCAGCCTGCGTGCGAGTAGGAGCTGGCGTGTCGCCCTGGTTTGACATCCGATCGGTTGTTAAACAAGGTTGTGCCATGTCAGCTTGGTTCCGGAGGGCAGCACACGATCGCCGCCTTCCGCCCTAATGAGCCAGAGGGCGGTCAGCTTGGGGAAGCTGGCCGCCTACTAACCTGGCCCCAGTAGTCACGCGCAGGTTCCTCCCGCGCGCTACTCCGAGCAGCCTTGACTCCGCGACGTGCCTTGCAGGCTCCCGCCGCCGCGCTTCGCGGAAGACTATTGTCCCCGCGTCTCGCGGCCAGTGGCGGTCGAGGAGGAGCACCGTGAGATTTTAGTGGGTATTCGGACGGCCTACATTTGCCAGTCCGCAAGTCCCACATAACCCGCTCGAGTCCCCACTCGGGCCGGTATCCGTAACAGGATTTCCTCACGAAAAAAAAATGTCAGCTTGGTTGTTCAATTTGTATTTGGATAGCCTGAGGTTAAGTTTAACCAAACAGCTGTTAGGCGAGCCCTGTCCTCTTTGGACATCCACAAGTCGAGCGGGCCAGATGGCATCTCTCCCTTAGTGCTCCCTTCCTGTGCTCCTGAGCTGACACCGGTGCTAACGCGTTTGTTTCGGCACTCTTACTCAGTCGGCGTTGTCCCAGACTCATGGAAGAGCGCTCTTATCCACCCGATCTCAAAGAAAGGCGATGGTTCCGATCCATCTAACTACAGGCCTATTGCTATCACCTCTCTGCTCTCAAAAGTCATGGAGAGCATTATCAATAGCCAGCTTTTGGTTTATCTAGAGGATCACCGATTGATTAGTGACCGACAATATGGCTTTCGCCATGGTCGCTCAACCGGTGATCTTCTAGTTTACCTTACCCATCGCTGGGCTGCGGCTATTGAAACCAAGGGAGAGGGCCTGGCAGTTAGTTTGGACATGGCGAAGGCCTTTGATCGAGTGTGGCATGAGGCGCTCCTGGCTAAACTTCCATCCTATGGGCTTCCCGAGAATTTATGCAAGTGGATCGCCAGCTTTCTCACTGGGCGCAGCATCAAGGTCGCTATCGACGGTTTTTGCTCTAATCATATGCCCGTGAACGCTGGCGTTCCCCAAGGCTGCGTGCTGTCCCCTACGCTGTTTCTTCTGCATATCAATGACATGTTAGAGGATTCTAGCATTCATTGCTATGCAGATGATAGCACGGTGAACGCTGTTTACTCCGGCCGAGCAAGTCTTTCTCGGGAGCACGCCGAACAGTGCCGAAATAAACTTGTGTCTTCCGTTGAGGCATCCCTCAACAATGTCTCCTCATGGGGTGAAAGGAACCTAGTTCAGTTTAACCCCCTGAAGACACAAGTTTGCGCGTTAACCACAAAAAAATCCCATTTATCGTCTCACCAGTCTTTCAGAACATTCCCCTTACAGCCGCGCCCAGTATCAGTATATTGGGCCTCAATGTTTCGAGTGACTGCCAGTATCGGGATCATTTGGAAAGCAAGGCCAAGTTGGCCTCGAAGAGACTGGGGGTCATCAACAGAGCGAGACGGTACTTCACGCCAAAACACCGTTTGGCCGGCAGGCAGGTTCGGCCTCATATGGAGTACTGTTCTCATCTCTGGGCTGGTTCACCTCAGTATCAGCTTGAACCATTCGATCGCATACAACGTAGAGCCATTCGAATCATTGGGGACCCAATAATCTGTGAAAGGCTTGATACTTTGGCTTTGCGTAGAGACGTTTCCTCGCTGTGCGTTCTCTATCGCATTTATCATGGGGAGTGTTCTGAAGAACTGTTTGACCTATTACGTGCCGCCGAATTTTCTAACCGCACAGTACGATATAAGCTGAAATATCATCCACACCACCTGGATACGTGGCAATCCACTACTGTGCGGTTTCGTAGGAACTTCCTTCCACGCACCACGGAACTGTGGAATGGCCTACCCGCGGCAGTGTTTCCAGGTCGATATGACATGAGTACCTTCAAAAAGCGCGTCTATCTCCATCTTAAAGGCCGGCAACGCACCTGTAGCTCCTCTGGTGTTGCACGGGGCCGTGGGCGGCGGTAATCACTTACCATCAGGTGACCCGAACGCTCATTTGCCTTGTCCTTTTCCATAAAAAAAAAAAGCTGTCTCCATGGAGTGAAACAAAGTAATATGGGAGTGAAAGTTGGCCTGAAGTGAAAGGTGACCTGAATGTGAATTGCCTGCTGTACGATGATGCAGCGCAGATGATGCAGTGCTTATTGCATCATCAGAATGCGAGTTGCGGGCATTGGTCACCACTCTGAAAGAAGGGTGTGAAAATAATGGTCTAAGCCTCCATGCGAATAAGACAAAGGTTCTGAAATTCATCTCAAGGTCATTTTTGAAAGAAATGAAAAACGGACGCAAAATCAGTGTAAATGGTAAAATATTAGAATCGGTGAATGAAGTGGTATATTTGGGAAGATTGTTCAGTAGAGATGGAAAATACAGGATGGATGTGGAAAGGCGTATTGCTGCCGGTAACAGGTTTAATGGAGCCTTAGCTGCATTGATGTGACGGCGAAACGTCAGCACACCTGCGCGTTTGGCCATACACAATGCAGTGTTGGTACCGACGCTGTTAAACGACAGCAAAACGTGGGTATTACAGAAGAAGAATGAAAGAAAGACGAATGCCGTGGAGAATCTCTTCGTAGGATATACGGAGTCAGCTTAGCCGATTGAATCCGTAATGAAGCGATACACAGAATGGCAGGTATTAGCGAGGATGTCACGGTGAGAATGAAGAAGAACACGCTCAGCTGGTTTGGGCACGTCGAACGAATGAGTGATGAAATAATGGCAAAAAAGATTTATGATGGACAAGTGAGTGGTAAGAGAGATAGAGGGAGACCTCGGTTGACCTTCGAAAACACAGTATCAAAGATACTGGAGGAAAGTCATATAAAAAGCATGAGGACTCCCCGGAGGGCATGTATGAAGAGGTTGATAACAGTGGACAAGGCGAAAGAGGTATGTTGAGACTACGGTCTCGCTACGGCATTTGGCGTTCCGTTCTCTCTGACTACCTCGCTAGGGATAAAGCGTGAAGCTAAGTTAAGTTATAAGTTATAACATTAGATTTTGGTAAAAATATTGCAAAAATATAAAACGGAGATTACGCGCTTTTTGACTAGCAAAGTCATTAATCACATTTTCAAAATCAATAGTATCGACTAGTTCATGTTCAATTGACATGATAGCGAGATTGTATTTTTCATTTTCATTCTCTTATTTTTCTTGTACATTCCTTGATTCTTGATTGAAAAAAAATTAGAAGAATTGATCGTAGACTTAGTTGCCCCTTTCCATTTGTTGCCCGGTGCGACCGCACCGCTCGCACCCCCCCAGCTACGCCACTGCGTGGCATGAATGGTAGGATGGTATGGAATATGTTAATTTTAATTCATAAATGTTATTTTAAAAATGAAAACAAACTTAAGATAAGGAAAAGACCCGTTGTTCAAATTTTGCAAACGAGTTTTGGAGATCGGTAAGTCGATGAGATCTTGCTTGCTGTATACGTGGAGATTTGACATTTAAACTTCTGATATCACAACCTGAAGCCTTTACTTTCCGCCTATATTCAGGCGCAGAGTTACTTATCCAGTATTGTCATTTAAGAGGAATTTCTAGTAATTTTGATGTAGCAATCGCTTTTTCTAAGAGTTCTGGAATGAGCTCTGGAATGAGGCAATTCTTTGCCATAAGTTGGTCATAAGTAGCTGATTTAGTGTTAGCTATGGTGGACATAAATATTTGTTTATTATTGGCTGGATTCTTCTTGGTTTATAAGCGTATGTGGCTACTCTGAGTTTTAGCTATAATTTTGCGAAAAGCAATTGATGATCAGATCCACAATCAGCTCCAAGTAAAGTATGAGCGTTCGAAGTTTTCCATCTTGACCCAATCATGATGTAACCAATTTAGTGTCTGGTGCTGTCTGGTGAAGATCAGGTATAAATTCTTGTAGGGTGGTTTTTAAAGAAAGTGTATTGGTAGGTTACTTTCCCATTGGAGAACTTAGATCACCCATGATCACAAGGACCTCACGCTTAGGAACCCCAGCCATGATGAAATATAAATCCTTATAAAATGTTTCTATGTACTAGTCGCACGCAGTAGAGGTGGACGCACACAATTGCAATATGTTTAAGTTGAGCGACTTCGATAAATATTGCCCGTATTGATAGATAAATAATACCTTATAAGTTCTTATATTTTTTTGTTTCTTTAAATTAATTTCGCTTGTTTTCTTTTTTAAAAAAAATCTATTAAATGTGTATTTTTTTGATGCTGATTAAAAATTATTAGTGTATAAATATCAAACTCTCTAGATTGTGTCTATGTATATTTTTTAAACATTTTTAAAGTGTTATTCCACACTTAGGAAAGAAAAATATTTATTTAGAAAACGTATAAAAATTTGAACGTAGCGGGACTCGAACCCGCGCCTCCTGGAAACCGACCAGGTGTCTATGTATGTTATCTAGATTAAAAAGAAGCACATTTATGACCATTTTATGAATACATAGTTCTTTTCGTGTTGTGCAAAGTTACCCATTTGATTAAGGTAACTTTTACAGACTACAAAATTCGGATTTTCTTCTGTGTTGATGTATTTTATGACGATTTGACTATGTATATGATGTAGTTTGACTATATTTAATTTAATGGCTGTTACGTTTTATGGTGATAACACGCTTGTTGCTCTCGTAGGAATTTGTAAAACATGAAGAACATTAGGTGACTCGGTGCCAAATGGTGCTACATGAAAGCATATGAAATAATAGACTATCGTAAAATTTTTGCCCTTTCAAAAAATTGGGGATAATCTTACTATGTACTATGATTATGACAACTATTATGAAAGTAGATAAATGTGCGGTGTTGAGTTCCGCCAGTTAACAAGCAATGTAATCCTTATTTTCCCAATTCTCTCTGAAATAGCTTTTTTTAATATCAAAACAAAATATATTTCCGAATTATTACATTTGAAAACATTCAACGACACTCGTCGCTGATCTCGAAACTTCATACAAATCGAGGGTGCTCTAAGGTCTCCGCTGTGAAGCGCCGAATAAACATGCTCAATTGAACGTAAAAAATCGCTGACAAGTTATGCTAATAAATAAAAAAATATTAAAAAAAACTGTATTTATTGGTATATAGGTATATTTTACCGCTCTGGTAGATTAAACACGGCGTTGAGTTTCGCCACTACAATATAATAATAATAATATACAATGTCTCGAAAATTCTGTGAGAACTGAGTGTCCCGAGACTTTGCTCTCTTAAATATTAATAAACCAGAACGAAGAGGTACGTTTTTATGGTTTTCTTTAGGTTCATTTTATATCTCTATATATAATAAGACAGTAAAAATATTTTGTCTGTACATTTAGTAATTTTGACTGAAATGGATAGAGGGACACTTAAAAATAATAATAGAAAGCAAAAAGGTTTT
Organism: Heliconius himera; assembly: GCA_021202915.1. NCBI lineage: Eukaryota > Metazoa > Arthropoda > Insecta > Lepidoptera > Nymphalidae > Heliconius > Heliconius himera. The sequence continues at coordinate 20,178 of JAJHJA010000581.1, forward strand.
TTTTTAATTTCTTGTCTGTCTGTCTGTCTGTCTGTCTGTCTGTCTATCTGTCTGTCTGTCTGTCTGTCTGTCGACATATTTTTGTCCGCATTTTTCTCTGAAAGTACTGAACCGATTTACTTGAAAATTTGCTTTGTTTTAACTCAACTTAAATACTAAAGTTTAGTTCATCAAAATCGGTTCATTAAAAAAAAAGTTATCGTCATTTGAAAGAACTCGTAACTAATTCAATACGGAGATAAAGAACGATCCTGAAAGAAATATCAAGTAAATACAAAGATTTTTTGGTTGGTTCGTTCATATAAAATATGTAACTAATTTAAAAACTGTACAGGAGTTAATATGCAATTATTACAGTTATTTTACAAAGAATATTATGAATCCTTCAAATCAATAATTTAACATTTAAGGCTGTTTCTGAATGAGTAAATTAAATTATTCACTGACATCAGCACATTTAACAGAGTATATTATATAGGTAAAAAGAACATAAAGTTACAAAAATATATACGTGTAATACATAATTAGCTTTATGTATATTTTATAAATATTAAATATCAACAATGGTCGTATTTTTTATTTAAAACAATCAAAAATTCTTTGACGATAATGTCGTAAAAAAATCATATTAGAAGTCATTATAGTTGTCAATAAATTCTGCTTATTAAATCAATAATCATGTATTTCAAGCGGGCGAAGCCGTGGGCGAGCCGCTAGTTATAAATAAATCATCATATGTTTAGTTTTAATGACTAATCAGTATAAAAGAAAGGTCAGAATTAGCATACAGAACAAATTTTCTTGTGCTTTATAAAACTTTGGCATATGATTGACTGTTCCATTTCTTTGGAACATAATTTGTTTTGGCTTCACGCTGTATCCCTAGAGGAGAAGTCAAAGAGGTCGGAGCGCCAAACGCTACGGTCGCTGTACACTTCTATCGCCTCATCCACTATCATCATCCCGCACGTGTATGTCCTTCTAGACATACTTTTTTTTCCTTTAGTATCATCGATAATATGTTTTGAGGCCAGTCGTGGCGCAGCGGCACGAAGTGTGACTGTAAAACCGACTGGTTGTGGGTTCGATCCCCACTCGAGGAGATGAAATATTTATTTAAATTTATATTTCCATTTCTTCGCTCTGGTATCAAGGTTGAGCGCGGCGTTGAGTTCTGCCACTGTCTCTATATTTGATAAAATGTTTTAGAGTAATAGCTCAATCGTCATATTAAACAGCTCATTTTGAATTCATTCAAAATTTACCTGTAAAACCTAAGATTTACCAGTAAAATACATACATATATCAATATTACTTAACATTGAATCAGCTTTGAAGTCAGCTTTATACTTTTCAATTACACAACCATTAATAACTACACAAAGTACACCCCCACGTCGCCTGACTGGAGCTCATTTTCCGCTACTTTCGTTATTTTCGCATCGTCAGTAAAAACTAAAGTTTCCCACTGAACGAGGTGTCAACGGTTTTGAAACTTGGACAGTTCGTGCCACAGGCTTAATCAATAAATAGCTTATTACCACCTATTTTATAATAAAAATTAAAACCATTTTTTTTATAATTGTTGAGGCCGTCGCGGCCTGGTGGCACAAGGTGTGAACAAGGTGTGGCACACTTGAAAACGTAGTGGTCATGGTTTCGATTCTCACTCAGGGGAATGAAATATTTAGTATTTTAATTTCCTCGCTTTGGTATATAGGCAAACCGGGGCGTTATATTTCGCCACACGCAAGGCTATGATAATTTGGCGGAAAAGTGGGAAACTAAATTGTCTTAATAAGAATGGAGTGTCTTAACACTCTGTTCACAAGAGTCCACGAGTCTACTGCTAAGTGCAGAATATAGCGTGGAGCTTAAATAAAATTAAATATTTCAATTCTCCGAATAGGAATCACACCCACAACCGTCACGTTCACAGTCGTGCGCCACGACTGGCCTCAATAAGATATTTTAATTTTCTTCCAAGCAAATAACGAAATGAAAGATACTCTGTAAATATCAGCTATTGAGAACGTTTCTACGCTTATATACCAATTATTAAGCTTCTTATCAACGAAAGAGCTTTGATACTATTGAAGCTTTTATTTTTAGTACCAACTTGAATTACCGACAATAAGAAAATAGTAGTATAATATATATTGAGGTATATTTGTGTGAAATAGTTACTGTAATAAAAAAATAAATATTTTTTTGTTTTTACGAAATGTATTTTTAGTGAGCACCTAATGCTAAGATACTCCATTCCCATTGAGACACCTATGTTCCCCACTTTTCACCGAATTCTGGAGGCATTACGAACTAGGACATATGTATTTAAATCCATTTCATTGCTATATCCAAGAAGCGAATTAAAATCATATTCGGCCTAATTTATAACAATATTTTAAGTTTGTAATATTTTAAAAAATATAATTCATAATGAGAGACATATTAGGAAGTACAAAACACGAAATAGATATATTTCTGTTCTTAAAATCTAAAACTTTGATTAGCATTTACATTGCTGTCAAGAACAGAACTTATAGTATTATAGTTACAGTAAAGTTCAGATTTAGACTAATTCTAATATCTGTTTCTAAACGTAAGTTGAAGGGATACTTACTTTGAATAGTTTCTTGAGCCTTTTAGATATTATATCGTTAAAGTAATATATCATTGATGTAATGGATTATTGTACATTATTTTTTTGTAATAATAAGATCTAGTTTTAAGTCATTCCGTATTCCATTTTCCAAACGAAATAAATAAAAATTGAGTATATGTTTGTTAACATGACAGGTAGTGGGTTCGATTCTCACTCGAGGAAATAAGATATTTAACCCTAAATTACTAACCTTATTTTTCGACGCTTATTACGAACCTTCGTCGCTTCGACTACGGTATTTAATAAAGGGGATAATAGGTTATATTTAAATGAAACGTGTTTGTTTTTTTTATTAATTATTTATATCTTTTCTTATAATTTTTTGTGTGAATATAAACAAAAATATAATATTTATTAACCAATGAGCCTTATGAATGAGAACATAAGTTTTATACAAAATCAATAATAGTATCATTTTTAAAATTGTTATATAAGTATTATATAAAGTAAATGTCACAAACGATCTCTAAATATATAATAATAAACTAATGAATAAAAAAAATTGTAAAAATCTAACAATTAATACATTTGTGACATACATCAAGTTTATGCTCCCCGCACAATGATTTTTTGCACTTGCTGCAACTACTTTTGGTCATTCTTCTCTTTGCGGAGGGACAAAAGGCACAAATTTTCCTTTTTCTTTGCTCAGGAGGTACACCAATCGTATTATTTTCCTCAGTCTCAATTGTAGATTTCAAAGCACTACTTCCTGGCATGTTTAATATCTGTGTAATTGAATCCCGCAGGCCAGTTTGAAGTGTTGTTATTGTCATTCTTCTTCGCATATGCGATTCGATAAGCTTGTGATGCAGAGCTTTTAGGTAATCACGTCTCGATAAAGGTTTTTTGTTAGCCTCTATATTATTAATTACATAAATAACGTAACTATTTATAAATGCAATGTTAAGGATACCATAAAAAAGGCACAATGGCCAGCGCCGTGTTTTTCTACTGCAAGAAGCAAGAGAACACATTTGGTCCAAAGTGTCTACGCCTCCTTTTGTTTGGTTGTAAAATTCAATCATGGTGGGCTTTTTTGTATTTTCATTAATTGCGCCTTCTTCGTCACATGACGACAGCAAAAAAATCACTTTTTGAGATTTTGGTTTGTAGGATAGCAGAGTGAGTTCATTATCATAACAAAATATAGCAGTTCCAGTTCTTCTCGTGCTTTCATTTTGTAATTCATTTGGTATTTCTCTTTTATTTGCTAGTAGAGCTCCAACTATAGTCAACTTATATGGTTCTTTTAATAAACTTTTGGCTAGCGACACTGAAGTGAACCATTTATCCATGGTAATATTTCTATTTGTGCCGTGAACAGAGCGTGTCAATTTTTTTACAAAGTATTCACCGAGTGGTACACCATCTGTTTTAGTAAAAGAACCCAGATAGGGCTCTGCATCTACCATATACTTTGTAGAATTATCTACTGTCATAACAATTTTTATACCATGTTTATTTGGTTTATTAGGTATATAAATGCGAAAAGGACACCTTCCTTTAAAACCCAGTAATAGTGCATTAATGCTACGGTAACTACTGGGTTTGTAGTTCTCCCGACATTTATTTAAGAACAGATTCCATAAATCTCGAAAAGGTGCGAAACTATCTGCTAGCCTACGTTCTTGTCGCGTAGATTTATCGTTAAATCTAAGGCAGTTTAAGAGGAACTCAAATCTTTCACAAGACATTGCACTACGGTATCGATTTCCGCAAAATGTCACGTCAAATAACTCTCTCGACGGTAAATGATTATCTTTCATAGCTGCAGATAATGCAAGTACGCCAATAAGGGCTCTAATTTCATGAACATCTGTCGGTCTCTGGGTAGCTTTTATATTTTTGTATTTTTGACATCTTATTTCTATCTCTGCATTTGTGTGAGTTACAACAATGTCAATTATATCGTTAGTAATAAAAAACAAAAAACATCGGAGAGGATCTAATTCTTTTTTGCATGAGCGTCTAGGTCCAGGGCTCACATGAGTTATATTTCTTTCAACTGTTCTGCTTGGTGACCTTGACTTCAATGATGACCATTTGTATTTGTCTTTCCCATGAAGAATGCAGTTCAGTGGTTTTAACAACGAATTGCTAGATACTGAAGAACTAGGTAAGGAAGTTGTGTCACTGCTTATCTTACTATCCTGACCTGGAAGTTGTTGCTGGACAAAAGTAGAAACTTCATCTCCACCATCTGTTTCATAAGCAGGATCAGCCTCAAGGTGGTCTTCTGTCTCACTCCCTGATGAATTTTCTATATCGCTGTCGTCTTCTAATAATAACTGATGAATCACATCTAAACAACGAATAATAAATAGTGTTAAATATAAATAAAATGAATGAACAATGCAAAACAAATATCAAAAATATGCCAACTAAATAATACAAAATATTACGTTATTACTAACCTTCGTCGATTCGACGAGCCATGGTTGGTGTAATGGCGCTCACGGACTCCCTGTGCTCAAAACACTACCGTCCGTTGCGAGGGCAACGGGTCCACTGAGATTACCTAAAGTATGGAAGCAGTACGATTGCGCGCGCAATAGTTAACGCGATTTAAGCAAACCCGCGTCGTCGAATCGACGAAGGTTCGTAATCTAGGGTTAATATTAATATGTACTCGCTTTGGCAACGAAGCAAAGAGCGGCGTTAAGTTGTTTTGACAAAATATAATTTTCTACAATTTAGTTTTTGTTTAAGTCTACGCCTATATGTAAGTATAATTTTGAAGTCAGTTTTATTTTTAATATGGATATTATTATGAAGATGGGCTAAGTATAAGTTCTAGCTAAAATGTTGAATTTAACTAATATAGACAATATCCGAGTGGGAACTGTACTTGTAATTAACTTTATCATTATTTTTTTGTTAGTTTTAAGGTATCATTTCACACTTAGGCCTAAACATTTTTAAGAAAACATATATAAAAATCAACCTAACGGGAACTAAACCCGCGTTGCATTTTCTAAACAAATATCTTTGTCTTTTTTTATATTAAACAAACACTATTAAAATCACGTAAAGAGGATTACTCTGCCTCCACCAGTACTTTGTCTAGAGCGCTCGATCGAGTAGAAGCCGCAATCTTGTTGTGAATATTCTACAATTAGTTAGAGATTTTGCGATCGAAGCGTAAGTGTTTTATTGCTTCGTACGAAGTTTTGCAATTATACACACAGTGTGACTGTAAAACCGACTGGTTGTGGGTTCGATCCCCACTCGAGGAGATGAAATATTAATTTAAATTTATATTAGCATTTCTTTCCTCTGGTGTCGAGGCAAAACGCGGCGTTGAGTTCTGCCACTAAACACGCAATGCCACCAGAATTCGCAGAAAGTGGGGAATAGAGTGTCTAACCTAGGTTTCCTCTGCCTGTGTGCGGGATACAGCGTGAAGCTGAAAAAAAATTGTAGAATTATGTAAAACATATATTTTATACAGATTTTAATATCACATTGACATAAAGCATTCACGAAGATTATCATTTGGGTGTTTGAGAAAAAAAATGTATAAACGTGGAAAATGCGTAAATCGCGTCCATTGTGGAGTTTTACATCTGAATCGCTTATGATGAATGTATTACGTTAGCGGACAATGGGCCTTCGCTTGTGTATGATTAATGACAGTTAAAAAACTCAATTGTAAACAGCCTTAGTGTGGATTTTTACCATATATTGTAGGTTAATCTCGGTAAAAAAGAGTTTATTTATAAAAAGATTTTAAAAAAACTTTTTTGTATATGAACATATAGGTATATTTGCTTAGTATTATATAGCGGACGTATATAGCGGAGTAGACAGAGGAAACCTAATGATAAAACGCTCCGTTCTTCACGTATCGTGACATTGCGTGTTGAATATCGGTATTTCCGTTTACAGATATATATTTTTTATTTATATTTCTTCGTTTGCATCGCCTTTAAGAATTCCCGTATTATACATTTTTAAAATTATATATTTGGTTTTTTTACTTTTCACTATAAAATTATCAAAACTAACACTATCTATTATTTTCGGGAGAGCATTGTTTACATCATATACATTATAGATACACTGTCATATACGTTTTATCGTCTTTTTATTTTAAAAAACAATGCAGTATATTTTTTTAGCTTCACGCTGTATTCCACAATGGGAAATTGGAAACTTACTCCGTTCCCGCTAAGACACTTCCGTTTCCCACTTTCTGCGGAATTCTAGAGGCACTGTGTGTTGAGTGACGGAACTCAATATGGGAACCTAACATATTATCATCAGCAAATAATATTATATCATTTTCTTCCAACTAGATATGATAAATCATTAATATCTACGGAACCGGAATAAACCAATATTTTAAGTATTAAAGTCCATACAAATTACGGGCTACGACTCGTAATAATTAAAATCAAATCAATACAACAAAAAATACTTAATAATTGAAAGTAACATACGGTAAATATTATGAATACGAATATACCATATTTCTGATTTAAATTATGGCAATAAAATTATACGGTGCGACGTTTAAAACACCTATATTTTTCATTTCAAATTGAATTCAGTGTTAAACTCTTTGATGGAAACCAGTAATAAAATCAATTTGCCCGACGTTATTGTGTATTCAGTTTTATCAGGTTTTAATAAGATTTATTATTATTGCGTATATTATTATGATTTTTCCATATATGGGCGATATGATAATGGTGAATCTTGTAGCGGAACTCAACGCTGCACGTCTCTTCTAGCTCAATATTTAAATCATTTTTTAATTAATATAAATCTTTGAAATTTTAAATTAAATAATTTAATCGCTAGTAGCTCGGTACTAGAGGTAATATTAAGAGTCACTTGGCCATAAAGGTATACAAGGCTACAAAAACTCAAATGAAATAATAAAACCATCGTTAACTTTTTATGTCATTCCAAAAAGGTGGAGAAAATCTTACTAAGTTCTTAGATTTTAATATATATTAAGTTGGTAAGTAAATGTGCGGCGTTGAGTTCCAGCACTCAACCGTGGGGTACCTTAATGTCTTAATCTCCTGGTTCCCTCTGCGTACTTATCTATGGGTGTAAAAGCGTGAAATTGCCTTTTTAATATTTAATCAAAATGTATTTCCGAATTATTACATTTGAAAACTTGAAATGACCCTCGTCGCTGACTTCGAAATTTCATACAAATCGAGGGTCCTCTAAGGTTTCTGCTGTGAAGTACCGAATAATCATGCTCAATAGATTGTAAAATTCATTGTAAAGTCAGATATACTAATTCGCGGCGTTGAGTTTCGCTACTCAATATACAATGTCTCGAAAATTCAGTGAGAACTGAGGTTTCTGACACTGAAACCAAAACGAAGTGGTATCTGGACATGTTTGTTCATTCATATATATTGTTTGTATGTTACTGTTACTAGATTTTAAATTTATAATTTTTAGGTTGTAGGTACTAGTAAATTAAAAGATTTACCAAAGGTGTTGGTGGATGTGACGATAAAGTTATTATTCGATAACACAATATGGATGTTACTGGAGGAAGTTCATGTAAAAAGTATAAGACCCTCCATGGCATTGTGCTGATTGTGTCTTCGAGATCTCTATTTTAAGTCAATTTTATTTGTATAAAAAAAAACCAACATGGTTTTTGGTTTTAAGAACTCATCAGTACAATAAAAGGATTACAATCATTATATATAAACTTTCTTGTGCCTTTGTCGTCGGTAAGACAATTTAAAAGCCCATTTATTTTGGACTTATTTAACTTTTGTAGCTTCACGCTATATCCCTAGCGTACTCCGCTAAGGATATAGAGCCAGAGAGAACGGAGCGCCAAATGAAATGATCTCTACATACCTCTATCGCCTCGTCCACTATCATCATCTCGCACATAGACAAGGTCCTCATGCTTTTTACATGACCACAGAAAGTACCATCGATAATGTGTTTTCGAATGATAACTCAATCGTCACATTCACTAACTCATTTGATAAATCTAAAAAATACAAGCAAAACCTATTATTTACAAAAATTAAAATACATAAATCAGCTTCACGCTGTATCCCTAGTGTTAAGACACTCCGTTTCCCACTTTCTATCGAATTCTCAACACCGCGCTTTTCCTCGATACCAGAGCGAAGAAATGGATATAAATTTAAGTTTCATTTCCTGGAGTAGGGATCGAACCCATAACCAGTGGGTTTTACAGTCACACATTGTGCCCCTGCGCCACGACTGGCTTCATTCAAAGTAAAATACATACATATATCAATATTTCTTAACATTGAATTTCAGCTTTGTACTTTTCAATTACACAACCATTAATAACTACACAAAGTACCCCCACGTCGCCTGACTGGAGCTCATTTTCCGCTACTTTCGTTATTTTCGCATCGTCAGTAAAAACTAAAGTTTCCCACTGAACGAGGTGTCAACAGTTTTGAAACTTGGACAGTTCGTGCCACAGGCTTAATCAATAAATAGCTTATTATCTATTTTATAATAAAAAATCAAAATATTCTTTATAACCGTTGAGGCCGTTGTTGCCTAGTTAGACACAAGGGCGCCTAAAATTGCAACGGTTGTAGGTTTGGTTCCAAATCGGGGAATCAAAACTGTACTAATATAATAAAGTGGAAGAGTTTTTTTGTTTAAACGATAAAAAATCTCTGGAACTACTAGTCGGATTTACTTTTTTTACGTCACATAAAACTAAAAATAAGTAAATTGGACCAGTAGATCCAGATATCTTAGCTTAAACAAACTTAACTTAAAGAAATAAACAAACTCTTCCGCTTCTATAATATATATCTTCCGCTATTATAATATTATAGTATTATCCGAGTGGAAATTGAACTTGTAATTTACTTTATATATTTTTTTATATTATAAAGTATCCTTCGACACTTGGGACTAAATCCTTTTTGAGAAAACATATAAAATAATCAACATAGCGGGAATCAAACCCACGATGTATAGTCTAAACAAATATCTTTGTCTTTTTTTATATTAAACAAACATATTAAAACCACGTAAAACCACCAGTACTTTGTCTCGAGCGCTCGATCGAGTAGAAGCCGCAATCTTGTTGTGAATATTCTACAATTAGTTAGAGATTTTGCGATCGGAGCGTAAGTGTTTTATTGCTTCATACGAAGTTTTGAACGAGGGTTGGTTTTTTAACTGACTTTCAAAGAAAGGAGGTTCTCAATTCGTCGGAATAATTTTTTTTATGTATGTTCAGCGATTATTTGAAGACGCCTGAACGGTTTGGATATTTTTTTTGTTTGAAAGGTTTATTATATCTCACAGGTGGTCCCATAGTGACCATATCGAGATCTGATGATGGGATCCTGAAGAAATCGAGGGAACTCTTTAAATTTTATAGGCACCCTTACAATAATTTGAGTATTTTTTATAAATACATTTATGTTATACTTTTTATTTTATTGTTTGAAGTCGGTTTGTTTTTTGTTAAAAAATAATTTATCTAACAAACTTCTTGCTTATCTTGTTTACATTTTTTTATATTCGTTTTCTGATGCATATAATAGCGCAGCGAACAGCATCTGACTTAAACGCGACGGTTGTGAGTACGATTCACACTCAGGGAAATAAAATATTTTCATTATCTTATTTTCGTAAGAAGATAAAGCGGCATTTAGTTCCACAACTTAAAATGTAACATCTCTAAATTTGAGTGAAAAATGGAAAACGGAGTATCTTAGCGCTAAGTTCGATTAATTGATTGGTTGACTTAATATTTTTCGCAGTGGACCAGCGTCTGACTATAAACGCGGTAGTTGTAGTGTCGATTCAGGAGTCTACTCAGGAGTGCGATTTATGGCGTGACGTTCTAGAAGTTGTAGCAGCATAGGGGCACAAGCGTACGATTGTAGACAGGATGGTTGAGGGTTCGATTATCACTTGGAGGATTGTAATATTTAATATTTACATTTCCGCATACTGGTCACGAGACAAAACACGGCGTTCGCCAATCAACAGGCAATGCCTCTAGATTACAGCGGAAATTGGAGACCGGAAATATCTTGATGGAACAGAGTGTCTTAAAGCTTCCAAGGTACCCTAGGTCAAGACTTCTATGTGCAGGATACAGCGTAAAGTATTCGTTCATTTTATTAATGAAATTTGGGCTTCAATAACAATAAAACAAATCGTTTTATTGTTATTGAAGTTTTGAATACTAACAATTTTTAAATAATGTTTAAGAATGTTGTATAAATATATTACACATATATAAAACTAAAGCATACCAGACTTGTAAATTTATATTATTTATACCCGCATTCTAAAGTGCTCGGTGGCTTTGCACCTGATCTTTTTCTAGTCGCGTACGATTCGATACTTTCTGGGCGTCCCATCGGATTATGAACTGTAATGCAGAGTGCACCTGCGTTTATAGGAGACACTGTATATTACGTCATTATTACCTTACACACATTTTTACACTTAAACATATGCAAATCCGTCGTGGTGCAAGAGACAGTGTGTAAACGCAACAGTAGTGGGTTCGATTCCCATTCGACGGAATTAATTATTTTCATTTCGTCACTCTGGTAAGGAGACTAAACGCAATATTGGCATCCGCCACACAAAATACAATGTTTCCGAATCGCGGAAAGTGAGGAACGGAGCGTTTGACACTAGATTTCTTCTGTCTACCCTGCTTAATACGAGATACAGCGTGAAACTGAAATAAAATAAAATATTTACATAAAATGTACCGTGTAAATAATGTCAGTCTAGTAATAAGCCATGTAAAGTTAAGGAAGTAAATTTTATGCTCGGTGTTACTTACGGCTTAAAATAATCGCGTTCAGATCGGCACATGTCAACAATGATATATGTATGTTTACATACATATAGCGACCGTTGTTTCTAAGAATTATCTATATAGTTTCTCTCTTGCCAAACGATAATTCTTAGTAATTAATTATCTTTGGGTAGCGGAAATTTGTAAAAATCTCCCTACAGAGATGCTAACAACATAAATAAGTTGTAACAAGCGTATAAAAATTTCGACGTAGCTTGGCGAGAACGCATGGCTTAGTGGTCAGAGCGCCTGGTCGATTTCCAGGAGGCGCAGGTTCGAGTCCCGCTGAGTTCAAATTTTTATACGTTTTCTAAATAAGTATTTTCAACACATACATTTTATACAGATTTTATTGCCACATTGATATAAAGCAATTACGAAAAATATCATTTGGGTGTGTAATTTTTTTTTTGTGTAAGTGTGGAAAATTCGTAAATCGTGTCCATTGTGGAGATGAAAACATCTAAATCGCTTATGATGAATGTATTACGCTAGCGGACAATGGGCTTTTGCTTGTGTTTGATTAATGACAGCTTAAAAACTCAATTCTGACCAGCCTTAGTGTGGATTTTTACAATATATTGTGGGTTAATTTCGGTAAAAAAGAATTTATTTATATAAAGAAACCTTATATGTAACCTAGTGATAAAACATCCCGTTTACCACGTATCGCCCAATTTTCGTAAAATTCCGTGGAGTTGATTAACAGAGCTTAAAGCTGCGCTAAAGGTGATAAAACAAAACATTTTCCTTAATAGAATTTCCATTTACAATCGGAAGCTGTGCCACGATGCCTGCACGGTCTTGTGGCGTAGCGACTCCGGTGTCAAGTTAAAGAGAGGCGCTAAGATTCGCTACTCAACACGCAATTCCTCCAAAATTCGACGAAAATTGAAGTACTCAAGTATCTTAATGGGAACGGAGTGTCTTAACACTAGATTCCCAGGTTCCCTTTCATTATCTTGCTATAATAAAAAAGATATATAGATTCTGACATACATGCCGTTGAAATATGCTCCATATCTTTCTCATCTCACAGAGTCCATAGTATATTTCATTATGAACAACAATTAGGTGGGAACGATACTACGCACTAAGCATTGATATATCAAAGCGAGACCGTCAATCCAATTAGTGCCTCGTCCATACATCAATCTTACGGACAGAGCAATATATTACTGGATGGTTTCTACAGATACTAATACAGACACGTGTTAAACTGAAATTGATATGTTTTTGTATGAATGATTCTTTTTTTTTTAGTTTAATTCAACTTATGTAATTGTTGCAAAGTGTTTTTAAGATTTTTTAACCCCAAAAGCCCGATTAGTTAAATGTGATATAAAGCCCAATCACACGCAAAAATGACGTGTAAAAATGAAATCACTGTGTTTTTCTCAATTTCTTTTGGTCGTGAATATTTTTTTGTTTAAATTATTAATTAGTTATTAAAATGCAGTTTTAATTAATAAGTAAGATACATTTATGATAATATATACTCTTTATTAATACAATTACAGTACTATAACTAAATCACAGAAAAAAAATCAATAAAAGTTTAAGAGTTTTTACAATTTTTTTTATAATTAGGTTATTTTTACAAAAATCTACTAGTATGCAGGGTGCAAACTTTGAGAAATGGTCAAACAGCTATCCAGACCCGAAATCTCTTGAAAAAAGTGCTTACCGTGCGTGTAAGTGAACAGACAATTAGAAGAAGGCTAAATAAAGTTGGTTTCAAGTTGAGGGTCTGTCATGGTGTGGCACAACTTTAACAGCCCGCACCGCTTTGGTTGATGGCGACTCCCTAACTGCACAAAGATACATAAATGAGATCTTGGATGCTCATAAAATAAAATTTAAAATTAGCTTCACGCTGTATCCCGCAAACAGCAGGGTAGGCAGAGGGAACCTAGTGTTAAGACACTCCGTTCCCCACTTTCTGCCGAATTCTGGAGGCATTGCACGTTGAGTGGCAGAACTCAACGCCGCGCTTAACCTCGACACCAGAGCGAAGAAATGGAAATATAAATTTAAGTAAATATTTCATCTCGTCGAGTGGGGATCGAACCCACAACCAGTCTTTGCAGTCACACCTCGTGCCGCTGCGCCACGACCGGCCTCATGAAATGCTTTTTGCTCCATTTATAGGCTTAGTATTTATATTTATACACGATAACACACTACTCGCGTAGTTTGCGATTATTTTAATGAAGTTGGAATCACCCATATGGACTGGCCAGCACGATCTGCAAACATGAATCCGATAGAGCTTGTCTGGGACATGATTGGACGAAGAGAACGGGAGAAAATTCTATCTCCCAGGAATATTGAAGGGGTAAAATTGCCGCTGATTGGAGTGTCATTAGGTGCATGCGCAAATATATTTGAGCTTTATTGAGAGCCCACGGAAGACTGTAAGTGCGGTATTTGCGAGTTTGATTCCCATTCGGAGGAATTTTTTTTTTTCATTTTACTGATCTGGTAAAACAACGCGCGCAATGATCTATACGGAAGAATGGAGTGTCTGGCTCTAAGTTCCCATTCCATCTCCATTTTGCCTATTCTATTATATAGAGGACACAGAGTCTGCCAAAAACATTAGATAGGGTATGCCCATAAGTTCTTTCGTGATGGTCTTTAATTTTTCCTGGAGGGAAAAAAATGTTACATTGGATCTTATTATATTATTAATATATAATAAAGAAATTTTGATTTCCGCTCGAGAGAATGAATTGTTTTTAGTTTTTCGCTCTAGTCTCTCTGCCACACATAAGACACAAGCAGTCTCAAAAAGTGAATGGAAAGTAGTGAACAAACTTTTTTTAATCTAGGTTCCCTCTGACTTCCCTTCTATATATGGGAAGATGAATAAATAAACCATTTTTTTCATTTTAAAAAGAAGGTAAAAGTTACCTTTCAGGGGATTAAAAATCCAAGTACAGTAAATATTTTGACCATAAAATGAAACTTTCTCAATGAAAACGCTAGACGAACGCGTTGAAATAGAAAAGGGTGCCCTGGTTATATTAATACCAGTGTATCTTCACGTATAAATGTACCGTCCAGACGGTCATTGATTGTTGCTTTATTAAATTCTTATTTTAGCTTCATTGTGCACATTTTGTAATAAGTTAATGTATTAACTTGTTATGTTTAACGATAATAATAAGTTTCTCAGTTAATAAAGCACGGCGTTGAGTTCCAACATGGAAAGTGGGGAATAGAAGTGTTTTCATGGGAAATAAGTGGCTTAACACTAAGTTTCCAGGCTCCCTCTGCCTATTCTGCTGTGTGCGGTAAACAGTGTAAAGCTAAAAAAATCTTTATTAACTTGCTATGATAATGTGACTAGTGGCAGCACTAAACGTTATTGACGGAGATCCCAGGGTCCCCAAATCTACATCAATTTAGCAAAGCTGAAATTTTGAGGATTAATAGTCTTATGTGTAGATAAGAATATAAGTACTTTTTAGATTGAGCCTTTTGGGGTTTTGTGTGAGTGTGTGTATGTGAGTTCACATCTCATTTTTCACTCGATTTGCTGAAGAACCATAGATCCACTCATCTCTTAACACTCGCAATACAAAGGAATGTCCAATGAATAAGGGGGCAGGGAAGAGAGATAAAATTCACATGGCTTTGTGCACATATAGGAATGGCTGGAAATGAAAGAGTAGTCGAACTTGTCAAAATCGCTACACTATCAAAAAACCCTTACGACTATGTCAAGTGTCAACACATCATTGGTCTACTTTAAGATGAAAATCCGAGAGAAATCCGCTCAGAGATGGTAGGATAGGTACACAACCTCAAGCACTGGAGCTACCACCAGAGAATTTCTTCCTGATGTCATAACCGCGTTCGAAATCTCCAGAACCGTCTAGTGGAGCCCTATACATGTGCAAATGTAAAAACTTAATATAGGTAATTAAATTGATTTTAACATATTTATTCGTTTTTCTGCCTAGACAATTAAAATACAGGGGTAAAATTCTGTCAACACCGCAATTTCAGTATCATAACACTTGGTTCCCGCGATCAAGTCGGCATCAAGTATATTGTAAAGTAGAAAGATGTCTTAACTATCCCGAAATCAATAGACTGTCTATAACCGACACTGGCTTATTAAAAATAAGTTATTTTTAAAGTTTGCCTCTTTCTCAAAATAAGTTATTTTAAAGTTTGTCTTTTTTTATACAACTATTTTCGTTCTAATCTTTACCATTTAAGACGCTATCCCATACTATCTGCCGGATTCTGAAACATTTATTTCTTTGCAATAGATAAAATTAATTTAGCAATTACAAGAAAAATATAATTTCAAAAACAAAGAAAACTAAAATCTCTACAATGAAAACTTAAAGTTTAAGCTTAAGCCATCGCGAACATACACCACGTAGTGAAGTTAGGATGAATAAGTTTTGTTCAGACATTTTTACTTGAACTACACGTGTGAGATACTCAGAGTAATGGACTAGAACTTTGTGACACTATTATGAATTAAGTTGGAGATATCAATGAATAATGCTTATATATTTAAATGAGGCCAGTTTTGGCGCAGCGGCACGAAGTGTGACTGTAAAATCGACTGGTTTTGGGTTTGATCCCCACTCGAGGAGATGAAATATTTACTTAAATTTATATTTCCATTTCTTCGTTCTGGTGTCGAGGTTAAGCGCGGCGTTGAGTTCTGCCACTCAACACGCAATGCATCCAGAATTCGGCAGAAAGTGGGCCCCTCTGCCTACCCTGCTGTGTGCGGATTACAGCGTGAAGCTGATTTGATTAGATTAAATTACAAGAAAAATTACTTAATTTACTCGCAGTAGATTTAAATTAATAATATTGTAATATTATATTTGTTTAATATTATTTGTAGATATGTTTATCCATATTTCATAATTTGTTAAAAATCTATATTTAGACATTATACTCCATGTCCACGTCCCGCTATTGTAAAAATATTATTTGGTAGATTTTGAGGAATATTAAGTAGTACTTTACTAATTTTTTTTTTGTATTCATTAATTTATTATTTAAATTAAAAGTAGCAGCGTAGGCAGAGAGAACCTGGGAACATAATGTTAAGACACTCTATTATTAATAAGACACTTCCGTTCTTCAATTTTCGCTGAATTTTGAAGACTTTGCGTGTTGAGATGTGAAATTTAACGCCGCGCTTTGCCTCGTTACCACAGATGAAATATTTAATATTTTCATTTCCTTGAGTGAATATTGAACCTGTCGCGTGCTTCTAAACCACGACCTCCTCACTGGCCTCTATGGTTGTGTATAGCATATAGCGTACAACAAAAAGATTTTGTCAATTCGGACCAGCAGTTGCTAAAATGATTGAATTCAAGCAAACAAATTTTTCATATTTATAATATTAGCATAAACAATTAAAAATCGACAAATAATCGCTATAATTACAAATTAGTTATACTAAATTCACCTATATTAGAAACTATTAAATTGAATATAACAAAACTGATATAAACACTAGCTAGTTATTTTAAACAATGTGAACACGAAGCCAACTCACAAATTGTTTCGATTCTGAAGTCTGAACTAGATTGTGATTTATGAACAAAGTACCGTAACCTAGATTTTAAAAAATAAAATCGAAATCAAAATCAGCTTCACGTTGTATCCCGCACACAGTAGGGTAGACAGAGGGAATCTAGTATTAAGACACTCCGTTTCACATTTTTTGCGATTTCTGGAGGCATTGTGTGTTGAGTGGCGGAACTAAACGCCGCGTTTTCCCCCGACACCAGAGATAAATAAAGAGCATGTATTTCATTTTCACAAGCGATGATCGAACCTACCATTAGTTGCATTTACAGTCATACTTTGTCCGCTGCACCACTACTGTCCTCTGACCTAGATTCTATTAACTGTTTAATACCTCACATTGACCTGAAGGTGAAATAAAACACAATTTTAGGGCAATCCATCTTATTGATAAGTATATGTATCAAAAGTAGGGGAAAATGAGCGATGTGGGCTGTGACTCAGCGACATGTTTCAACAGCGGAAGCTATTCATTATAGTACCATATTGGTGACACGTTAAGGAATACGTGGAATAATTATTAATTTAATTTATCATATTTTTATTATTTTACTTTTTTTTTATTTGTAAAAGCCATTTTTTTATTTGCGCCAAAGACTTTTGTTGTGCCGTGCCTTATTTATTCTTGATTGGTTATTAAAGCTATTATTCTCGGTGTCTTTTTAATATGTGAAGTGAATATTTATCTGGCGAATGAACCTGCCGATAGCGTCTTCCTCGGTGTCTCGGTCGTGTAGGGAGTTTTTAATGGCTTTAGTTCGGATGATTGCTATCGACTCGTATGTGAGACCTTGAGATTTGTTGATGGTCAGGGTGCGCGAGTTTCCTCCCCTTCCGTATCCTTTTTTGATAAGGTCCGCCTTTTCTGCTTGTGCGTGAACGAAATACGGAGTATTGGGGGACTCTATAGGGTTGTAACGCAACTTTCTCAGAGAGTGAGTTGTCTGTTGGGCTGAGAAGACTCCGTTATAAGCTTCGTTGACCGTATGTCATATCCAATGGACATCTAGAGGATCTCGCTAGCTCTTGACTGATGAGCGTCACGAGCTTTGGGCCGTTGTAGTGCATGTGGAAGAGGTTTAATGGTAAGGTTAAATGGTAGTTGGTTTATGTCCCCGATGATTTTAAGTGTCTTGGCCTTTGATAATATGACCGCTATTATGATTGCCCTAATATGGTTAATTTAGGCCTCGTCTACAATAAATTTTGCGGTCTATTCTGCAACATTGTTTACCAGAATAGAGGTGATCGTGCGAACTTAGATTCAAATGTCCCTGTTGCAACTAAAAATAATCTTACTTTTCATGTCCTCGGCTTCCTCAGTAGTTGTAGTTGCTATCAGATTCCTATCGGGGACGAAATTGTTGAACACACTCTTCTTCTCTTCACACTTACCGCAGCCACGAATGCTATTCACCCATTATATGTACAGTGGCTCCCAATGCTCCCAGATGCTAGCTGGATTGTTGGAGTACTTATTAAGAAAACGTATAAAAATTTGAACGTAGCGGGGTTTTAACCCGCGCCTCTTTTGAAACCGTCCAAGCGCTCTGACCGACTAAGCCATACGTGCTCATCGAGCTACGTCGAAATTTTTATACGCTTGATACAATTTATTTATGTTGTTAGCATCTCTGTAGAGAGATTTTTACAAATTTCCGCTACCCAAGGAGAATTACTTAGAATTATCATTTGGCAAGAGAATACTATTTTTTAAATATGTTAACCATAATCTAAAAAGCAATCCCTATTAAGCATGCTAATCTCCATTTTCCATGCGTTATTAAATAAAAATCATAAGAAAGGTCAACACTTACTTTGCTAATCAATAGGGTACTATGACTATTATGGGTGTTGATACACCCAGGAGGCAAACGTTGATACACCCAGGCTACACACAATTCTGGAGGATACACAGAATTACAAAGCGCTGTGACAAAAATTAAAGAGTGTAGCGACTAAAAACCAAACCTGCCAGGGTGTTTTTACACCTATGTAGCATTTTAGTGTTAAATAAACTATAATATATTTAATTATAATAGATTCAGCTTCACGCTGTATCCCGCACACAGTAAGACAGAAGGAACTTAGTGTTAAGACACTCCGTTCCCTACTTTCCGCCAAGTTCTGGAGGCATTGCTTGTTGAGTGGCGGAACTCAACGCCGTACTTTGCCTCGACACCAGAGCGAAGAAATGAAAATATAAATGTAAATAAATATTTAATTTCCTCGAGTGGGGATCGAACCCACAACCAGTAGATTTTACAGTCGCACTTTGTGCTCCTGCGCCACAACTGGCCTCATATAATAATGGCTAATAAAATAGAGATTAAAGAAAAAGTTTAGACTTAAATATTCCGAAGAATATTGTTTTCATACAATGTTAACTAAACTTTTCGTCTAGTCGAGGGTCTGATTATTGTTATAATTTGTAAAGAAACCTACGCATTTTATAATAAATAGCTTGTAATCTAGAGGGAATGAAATCTTTTATAATTCTAGTCCGTCTAGTCGGCTAGACAAGAGAATCTAGTGTTGAAACTTACTTATGTATAATTTTTCCACTGAATGAGAATCAAACCTACAACATTACCGTAACACTGTCACATTGCGCTATGACGCCTATTGGTAATCTCTTATCAAAATTCTCGCACATTCATATTTATTTTCATATATTATACCTACTAATTTTAAATATTGTTGTTTCCATTTGGCTAAAGTTTATTAGGGCTCTATTACCAAACATATAGAGCCTCAAAAAACTAATTAATGTAATATAACATTATTAAAGATTCTAGGTTCATATATTATACCTACTATAATAATTACCTATTAATTATTTTTACTTGTATGATTTATTAAGTGAGGTATGAATTAAAAGGGTCTGGCTAAGCTATGCATGAATTTTAGAAAAAGCTCCAATTTTTTATAGAAGCCTCTGTAGGTGAGTCCGACTAGACCTTGTCTGGTTTTTTTTATATTTAAACACGATATAAAAAATATTTCCTTTTTATTATTTATATATTTTTATAATCACTTCCAAGAAACGTATTTTTTTAATAATAAAATAAAAACAACTTCAAAGATTTTCCGTTCATCTTTAGGACAAAGAACTTAGAGCACATGTAAATCTAAGTAAAGGTAATTATTCTGCGTGTTCGGATATGTTAGAAAACGTAGCGAAATCAGAACAAAGAATGTTGTACAAAAAATAATTATTATTTAACTTTGTTACATTTTATTACACGGCGTTGTATAACATTTTTATAAATAATGAGATAAAATTAGTTATTTTTTTGTTTCAAGCTGTATCTTCCACATGACTGGATAGGCGGAGGGAACCGGATAACCTTATGTTAAGATAGTCTGTTCCCTATTAAGTCATTTTTGTTTCCTAATTTCCGCTTAATTCTTGAGGTGCCTCGTTACTAGAGCGAGGTAATCTCACGAGTGGGAATCGAATCTTCAACCATTGCGAATACGGTCGCATGTATAAGCATGAACCAATACCGCAATAGCCCCTACAATGGAGTGTCTTATCACTGAGTTCTCAGGTTTAATTTTTACGGTGTGACGAAATGTCGATGTCGAAATCTTTAAACGTTTACTATTCAAAGTGGTCAAGTTCAGTCGGTCTATATTTTTACTTGTATGATTTATTAAGTGTATAACAATAGTATAGGCAACTATATTATCAAATAAATCAGCTTCACGCTGTATCCCGCACACAGCAGGGTAGGCAGAGGGAACCTAGTGTTAAGACACTCCGTTCCCCCACTTTCTGCTGAATTCTGGAGGCATTGCGTGTTGAGTGGCAGAACTCAACGCCGCTCTTAACCTCGACACCGGAGCGAAGAAATAGAAAAATAAAATTAAGTAAATATTTCATTTCCTCGAGTGGGGATCGAACCCACGACTTGGCTCCTACCAATATCTATATATCCTACCAATTTTTGCTAAATACATTTAAATAAAAATGTTATTTAAATAAAAAGAAGAGAGCGAAGCCGCGCAGGGGCCCTTAGTAGGTACTTTATGAATATGAGTAAAAAAAAATATGACAGCCAATTAAATACTTTTGCGTAAAAACGTAACAAACAAACTAACATTCACATTTACAACATTAAAAAGTTATATACATACTAATTTTCTGTCTATATAACGCACTAACCACTACCTGGTGTAATAGGAAGTTATAGATCCGATTTATGGTTCCACAAGGAATATTAGGTGTCAAATACAGTGCAGTGCTGTTGTCGCTAACGTTTATAAATGAAGTGACCGCAAACTGTGGCTTTCGATACAATGGCGTTCCTATGATTTGATATTTAATAGGAAAAATAGGTATTTCATTGACAGCATATAGAAATGTTTTATAAATATCATTCATCTTGATTTTTTTAAGTTTATGACAGATATGTTTTAGTATACAAAATCAGTTTTGTTACAAAATCATTTTTCAATAGCTCGAAGTTGGTCCAGACAGATCGGTTGTATGGGCAGAGTCTGGAACCTATAATACGCGCCGTCTCAAGCAATACTGCCTTATGCATCCGTTTTTCAATTCAACAGCTAAGTGATAACATCTTGAGATCTTGCTCGAGGTTTTTCACTATTAAATTAAAATTTCCGTAGCAGCAAAACTATAATATTTGGATATATCTGCAAATAGAAAGTATAATTTGCAGAGATAACTTATTGATAAAATATTCGTTCTACACTATTAACCAAGTAAGAGAGATTGCATAAACGGAGAATTTCTACACTTTTTCTAAGAAAATAGGCGTATTTAGTAAATACATACTCTTTCTTGAGTGGAATTTAAAATTAATCCTGGTGATATTTAAGATTTTTTTGTTTATATTTTTATTTATTTTTCCATATCATCATACTGTATTACATGTATAGGAAGGTATGCAGTAAGAACCTGGCAACTTAATATTAAGACATTCTGTTTCCTATTAAGACACTTTTGATCCCCAGTTTCAGAAGAATTCTTGGAACTTTGGGTAAATGCTTCGGTGGCAGAACTCATAGCCACGCTTTGCTTCGTTACCAGTGCGAGGAAATGAAAATATTAATCAAATCGAAAACACAAATATCACGTTTATAGTCACACGCCCATCTGCTCCACAACGGCCTCATAGTTGTTGAGTGGTGGAACTCAACGCCGCACTTTGTCCTTGGACCAGTTAGAATAAATTAAAATAAGACTCCGCGATCCGTCACGTGTACAGTCATATGCTGCCGCTGATCCACAGTGACAATAATGTCAAGTAAAATATTATTTACAAGAAATACAATCAATATCTGAAACTGCAAGCCGCATTATTGAAATTCTTGTTTGAGCTTAACATGCGACAAAGCTCTCTTTTGTTCGAGAATTCTTTGTAAATATATTTCATTCTGCCTTCCGCTTAAACTGGGCGACAGTATTTTAAAGTATCGAAATAGAAATTGTTTTATAATTTAATCTAAAACAAATTGTGTCTGCAACAAATTCAAAAGAATTTGAGTTGCGCGGCGTATAGCTCCGCCAGTCAATACGCAATGTTTCCAGAATTCGGCGAAAAATGGGGAACGGAGTGCCTTAACACTTGATTCCCTATGCCTACTCTGCTGTACGTGGGATACAACGTGAGTTTGAAAAAGAAAAAAAAAGTTATATTAAAAAAAGTTGTGCATTGAGCGCGGCGTTCAATTCCGTCAGATAACATCGGCCAAAAGCTGAAGATTGGAGTGTCTTGACACTGTTGAGTTGAGGATTGCTAAACATGTAATGTTATTTAATAGTGAACCGCTTTTATAGTGTATACATACCAAATACCCGCTAAACCGGCTTCAAAATGTTGTTATATTGAAGTTGAAATTGTTTTGAAAATTACAAACGACGTTGACATTGACCATAAACTCAATTAAGTGGAGGAAATCTTTCGTGATGAGGGGATGAAATTCTACCAAACGCAAAATTCCGGCAAGAGATTTAAGCTTTCGGGGGAATCTCTACGGCTGATATAGAAGTGATGTGAAAATCCTACTGGCATTTCGTCACATTTGAATAAGCAAACATCGAAGCTGTTAGGGCGCGACAACCGCAGCCCAAGTACTTACACACTTTATAAAAAAAGCAATCGAGCTAAAATGAAGGTCAAAAGTACGATCATTGAGTTGCAGCTATCTGACGAAATTGACTACTTTTAATGAAAAAATTGTCGTCTCTAAGCCTGTCCAGCTTAGAAGTTGCAGATTTCTTGCAGAAGTTGCAGATTTCCACGGCAAACTTTATGCCTCTAAAGGGTCCCGTCCCAAGCCCGATTCGAGAGACCCCCCGAGCCATTTTATCCTGCCACCTCCACCGAAAACTTGACGGCTGTCAAAAAAGATGATGATGACAATTTAAATGGATTTTGGGCATCTTAAAAAAAAAGAACACGGAGAAGACGGAGTAACGATGGAGTTACGTTACGCTGGTGGTAAACCTATATGAGCATGTCTCCAACGTATATTTAATGCCGTCTTGTTTTCGGTTTAATTCAGTCTCTTGTACTGAATGCCAAAATTTGTGAGGGTAGATGTTTGTTACAATTTTACGCTAAAACTACTGAACAGATTTTGGTGAAATTTTACAATAATATAGCTTATACATCAGAATAATATATGTATACAATTTACAATTTATGCTTATTTAAGTGTAATTTTGCTGTAATCTGACAAGTTTAAGTAATCGCTAGTATTCCATAATTCTTTTGATAGCTAAACTAAACATTTTTCTTTTTATAGACACATTCATTTCTGTGAAAATTTATTTCTATAAGGATATAAAAATCGTCATAAATTATATAGGGGAAATTGCCCTACCTATCGTTGGTACTTAGTATTCAAGCTGTGCATGCAACGTTTATATACTTTTAATGAGCCTTCATTTTGAAGTGTGAAAGAAGCTTATGGCTTTCATGGGGTCTATTGTGATTTTGTTTTTATAAATTTTCTAATAATAATACGGTGTGATTTTAATTAGATATTAATATGTTTTTTTTTTTCAACTTTTGGTATTACCTCGCTTATATCAGCGTAAATAGAGGAAACCTAGAGTTAAGACACTCCGTTCCTCAGACGGCTCAATTTTCGAGACACAGCTTGCTAAATAACGTAATATCTCGAATCGAACATAGAAACTTAATGTATTTAATATATTTAATATATATTTATAAACTTAATGTATTTAATATATATAAAATTTTAAATATTGCATTTCCTCAAGTGAGAATTGAACCCACAACCCTGACCCTGCTTTGTGTTCCTGCGCCACGACTGTTCTCTGGACTATAATGGTAATTATAGTCTAGAGGTCAGTCGTGGCGGTGAGAATAAAATACTATAATAGTAATGTTTTCAAAAATATATATGTATTTATAATAGCAAAAGTAGTTTTAAAGTAGTATTTTACTCTACAGTACACAAATATAGAGCGTCTAATAGAAGCGTCTGCGCTAAATTGAACGAGAAATGTTCGTCTTGAAGACAGGAACTGGGATTGCGCGAACAAATTAGTAATAGCTTGATAACAAGAAATCAGGTTTAAATGGCTGATTGTTTTTTTTTACATTATTTTTCTAAATTTTATATTATTTTGTAGTTCATTTATATATTATAATATAAGTATGCGAAATTATTAAAAATGCGATTAGTTGCAAAGTATTTTTTATTTTTTTTTTATTTTACCACTTCGCCACATACTTTGTGGACACTTAGAAAAATTGGCGTGTTGTTTTTTTTTTGTGTTAGCACTTTCCCCGTTGTCCGTTTGACTTACCGTTACGCTTCATCTTGTTACCACAGCAAGAAAATTAAAAAAATCCTTACCGCAAATGGGAGTTGAACTCACTATCATCGTATTTACATGACTACGACGGACGGACGAATAGACGATATAATAAACATATATTATTAATTTGTTTCAAGAAATTTCTACTAAAATTAAATTATAAAGACCATACATTTTGCTCATAACAGCAATAAACTTCCATTCTAAACGCTTTACTATGACAAAACTTTGTTCATTTAAGTATATTGCTTAATAGGCCAGTAATTGATTCCTGTTTCTGAGTTCAAAACGTGTAACTAATTATAAGTCTTTATTGTTTAAGCAATTAGAACTTTACACATACGCTCTAATAGGTTTTCTTAAACGAGATCAACCAATTCTGTAATGCTTTAGAAATGTGCTTTCTAATTTGAACTTTTTTATTATGTATATTCAAGTATTTTTTCAGATTCAGGCTCTATCCTGTATGTATGTAGCAGTGTAAGTAGAGGAAACGTAGTGTTTAGACACTCCGCTGTGCACTTTCTGCAGAATTCTGGAGGCTTAGGGTGGAACTCAACCTCGTATTTTCTATTGTTAAAAAGCGATTGCAAAAGAAAATATTTTAGTTTCAAATCTGAAATAGTTTGTAAGTGTAAGGTTACATGACAGAAATATTTAAACAAAAAATGTTTATGCTAATTTGGTCTTCATTGGAAAATAATAAGATTTTGTATTCTTTAAGGCTTTTTGAGTATTTTTGTACTTTCAAAAAGTATTGAGGCATAGGCTGAGGCTGAGGATGAGGCTACTTCTGTAACGTGATAAATTTTGTACCTTATCTAATGTCCAAATCAGAGTTCTCTGGGTGGTTTGGTGAATATAATAAATTTTAGATTTTTTTTTTTTTACAATATAATTTGATTCGCAGTTTGAAGTCATTCCAGGAGGCGCGGGTTCGAGTCCCGCTACGTTTAAATTTTTATACGTTTTCTAAATAAGTATCATTATTGGGTCGTATAACAGTATTTGTTTGTAAACATCGGTGAATGTAAACGGTTTGTCATCATTCTCTGCCATACAAGTAAGCGTTGAGTTGCATTCAGTTTTTTGCCTTTTTCTTTCTAAAGGTATACATAGGTGATATAAGCACAAGAAACAAAAAAAATTGGATATCGATGTAGGGGCGCAATCGCAAGCGCTATAATTATGGGCTCGGTTCCCATTCAGAGGAATGAAAGATTTATAATTTTCATTTTTTAACGAGGCAAAGTGCGGTGTTGAGTTCCGCCACTTAATACGCAATGCCTCGAGATTTCAGTGGAAAGTGGGAAATGGAAGTGTCATAATGGGAACAGAGTATCTTACCACTAGGTTCCCAGGTTCCATTCGCCTACCCTGCTACAAGCAAGAAACAGTGTAAAGCTAAAAAAATATAATAATTTTGTGAACGTAAAGTCAGTATTTACTTGGTCGTTCCAGCATTTGAAGCGAAGCTAAATGGAATTACGTCCAACATTTTCCACATTTACCTCTCAATTGTAACCAGGTGTTTGCTTTCTAAGCTAATGTCGATATAACTTTACGTTTAGAGAATACTTGGATGAACAAACTTACCCAAGTGACAAATCTCCTGTTAAACTACGATTTGAACTACTCTTGTGAAACTTGCAATATTAATTTATTTATACATCGTCCTATACATAGACTTTTTTCCTATAATATATAGCAAATAAGAATAAACCTAGTGCTAAAACTCCAACTCTTGTATTATCCAAAATATATATTTTTTTCAATTCGATCTTTTAGTTCTTTAGATTAGCGCATTCAACCAAACATCCATTTTTCTAATTTTAGTATGAATATAAGATTAATATACTGTACAAAACTATTAAGATCTACTTACAAAGTTACAAAGATGATAAATTTAGCAATATATCGCTTCTATTAGAAAATTGGTCGAGATATCAGTAGTTTGATTAAAATGTGGTTGAAAACTAGCAGAGTTCGGGGTTTAAGAGAAGTTTCGTATATTGCAAATTAGGGTTGAAACATTTCGTTTGTTCTATTAATAGATAAATAAATTGGCCATAAGAGAAATTTCGAAGGAAATTGTGTTACATATTTAATACTAAATTTAACGAATTTTAAAAATGTCACTTTAGAAATATGTTTAGTTATTTTATATCTATCTAGATAGGCGGTAACTAGGCGGTAACAAACGCAGTTTTTTCCATGCAAATTTCGGTTCCACGAGAATTCCAAGATATAAAGTTATACGTTGTTCAGCGCCTCTATCGGTCAGAAAAAGTCCTATAGAAATAGGTTCAGCTCTACTGGAGATTAACTCGAACAATCAGACAGACAGAAACGCAAACAAAAATAGAGATTAAATCAGTCAGACGCCGTGCCGCTGCGCCACGACGGTATTTATGTATACGAATATATACAAATACATACATATATTGTGTGTTATTAAAAATATGTAACACATTACATTGCTATTTACAACTTTTCTTTTGTTTTTTTTTTAATTAAAGAATCTCTAATTAAAAAAAGATGTAGCAGCCCTAATAATAATTTTATATATTTCAATCTTTTACTGACGCATATACCAAAACTTTGCGGTGCGAAGCAACTCCGCTATCTGCTAATTATAAGATTACCGCGTGTATCCTAGACCACTCAGTTTCCAAGTTGGGCATTCTAAGAACTTTGTCTTATACATACTCGTACAACGTGAAATACAAGTACCTGTATATTTATATGGAAACGTAGTAAAATCATTATTTTTTGCTTAAAAATAAAAATCAGCTTCACCCCGTATCTCGCACACAGCAGGGTTGTAACTGATATCCCAAACACCTTTTAAAATATTATTTAATATTTAATGCCTTGGCTCGTGATGTGTCTAGTGGTTAGAACTCTTTATAGTTGTGATCGTGAAGAACCCAAAATCTTTTAGAGATTCAGAGGAAACAGTGTTAAGAATTCCATATTATGCCATTAGAAGGTATCGCTTTAATAAGATATTTGCCATCAGAAGTTGTTCTTGCGTCAGTTATTTAGATAACTGTAGACTCGACAATATAACATTGTCATAACTCGAAGCTCGTCCGAAGATAAGCCAAGAGTGCGTCCTATCTTCCTCTCCACTATAACTGTGAACTAGTTATAATAAAAGGAAGAAAGAGTACGGGCCTCTCCCCGCCCTACACCGTGGATTCCGACCAGACCGTAGCTTTACAGTCATCGTTGAACCCTCCGGGTGTGTGATCTTTCCGAAGGTACTTGTTACGCTTGTTTATATTAAGATTGTATTAGAATAGTGATTCGTGATGTTGATTGATTTGTGAGATCAATATAAGTCGTTGGAACGAACGCACTACCGCAAGGCGGCCGATATGTTAAATAAACGCACGGCACACACCCCACAGTCGTGTCTCGAACCGTAGGCGGACACTACTACATACACCAGAGTTCCAGGACATAAAATAGCACCACACATCCGTACGAGACTGGCGGACACTACTACATACACCGGAGCTGGGACATAAAGCACCACACACCTACTAGTCGTATACCAAGTCTTAGAAGTGGTATATAAAATATCAATGACCAACGCCATACAAGCATAGCTTACGTATCGCGAGCGTACTGCGAGACGGCATCAGCCACGACATAGTTAATGTCGCTATAACAGTTCGCATAAGCCCATCACGTCAGCCTTCGCGACGTCAAGCAACATTCAATATTATAATAAGGATCAAAGATCCACAATATGTGTCGCTCCTACACATATATTGCCTTTATAAGAAATTCGATCCTAAAAGATCGTGCCATCATAGACTTCGAATTATCACATTATATTTATTATACATTTGGTACGAGTCTTTATGTGCATCATATTTATTAGTACCGTAGTACTTAATAGTTCGACTCGACCGCTGCCTTCCGAGCATCACCACCACCTATATATACGAAACGACGGTCGCGACACTCGGTACGACAATACACGAACTCGTCTCGATTAATATTTTATTCAAAATATATAGTTTGTATTATTCACAATTAACTATGTTATTTATTTGTATTGCCATGCATATTTTATTTTATTTATTTATTTTTAACTTATACTCAAGGTACATACTGTTACAGGGTAGACAGAGGGAACCTAGTGTTAAGACACTCCGTTCCCCACTTTCTGCCGAATTCTGGAGGCATTGCGTGTTGAGTAGCAGAATTCAACGCCGCGCTTTGCGTCGACACCAGAGCGAAGAAATGGAAATATAAATGTAATATAAATTAAGTAAATATTCATCTCTTCGAGTGGGGATCGAACCCAAAACCTCGAAATCGACAACCACTCGACTGGCCTATTTTTTGCTTAGTTTTTACATTTTTTTACTATATTTAGAATATACTATATAGAACTATACTATATTTAGAATTTTATTTTGGTATTAAGAGGCGGAACTGAACGCTGCATTTCGACTTTTACCAGAGCGAGGAAACGGAAATATTTAATTAGTTTAATTGTCATTTAGTGGTTCATGTTGAAAATAACTATATGATAATAAATATATTTTCTCATTATTAATTTTAATACTAACAGAATTCAAGACAATCACTAAGACCTAACCATCTAGTGAAATATTTACAAATCCTCCTTTAAATGACAAAGGGTGCTCAGAACTAACAATGAAAGGGTTATTTAATTCCGCCATTCACAAATGGTATAGTTGCCATTTTCTTAGATTTAGTGTGGACGAAACAATAGTGGACCTTTTCTTGAGTGATTAATGGATGTAACGCTTCCGTAAATTTGTCGGGCCTAATTTGAATTTAGTTTTCATTTAAACGTTCATTATCTAAATGAACGTTTCATAAAAATAATATTTTAGATATGATTGTATTTGTATAGAATAATATAATAATACGCGGTGATTGTAGGTTCGATTTCACTTTTGTACGACACCAGAGCGAAGAAGTGAAAATATAAATGTACATAAATATTTTAATACCTCGAATGAGGATCGAACCCACAACCAGTCGGTTTTACAGTCACACTTTGTGCCCCTGCGCCACGACTGGCCTCGTTAATATAAAAATATAAAATACTTACAAATAATAAACCAATGAAGAAAAAATACAATTAGATTTCTCGCAAATTTTTATTCTTTTTCATGTTAAATATTAAATAATAAAATTAATTCCATACAAAATTTATTATAATATATTTATATATACAATACAATAGATGTAGATATGTATTTCGTATCCGCCTCAGCCGATTTCAAAGTGACCGCAGGCGACGTTTTGTCCAGTGCTCGAGATTGCTTGTCTTAATATGCGGTTTTGATATAGATAGGCTCCGTCTTCGATTTATTTATTATGTTATACTAAAACTAGCTTTCCCCTATAGCTTGCCTTAATGGATTGTACGGAATAAAAAATCAATTCGAACCTATAGTTCCTGAGGTTAACACATTCAATCAAACAAAATATTCAGCTTTATAATTGTTCTTTTTATTTTGGAAAGATATTTATTTCGGTTATTATGGCTTTCAGGAGTCTGAAAATTTAACAATTTTTAGTCTTTTTAGTCTTTTATAACCATTTTCTGTTAATAAACGAAATTTTTACTTAAAAATAGACACTCCTTTAACTAAGAACATCGCACCGCATTCTAACACATAAAGCTAAAGCCTTACAAAACTTTGCTTCTAAGAAGTTTATCAACACAGGAGTAGATCGGAAGATTCTATTAGGCTTGCACCAAAACGAAGTTCGAATGCAACGTTGTAGTGAAAGAAAAGTTCTACCAAAGGGAGCCGGTAAACAACTTTACTTCCTATTTGAAGAACAAATGGTATCTTGTTTATACAGACGTGTCGTGATCGACGCTAGAAAGATTTTGTTTTGTGAGAGAATACGAGAATGTGTGTTGGTGAATTGAAAAAAAATTGGATTTAATTTTTTTTTTATTTTTGAAGTTATTATTTTAACTTTTATCTCCTCGAGTGGGGATCGAACCAACAACCAGTCGGTTTTACAGTCACACTTTGTGCCCCTGCGCCAGGACTGGCCTTACTTAAAATTATATTTCCGTTTCTTCGCTGGTGTCGAGGCAAAGCGCGGCGTTGAGTTCTGCCACTCAACACGCAATGCCTCCAGAATTCGGCAGAAAGTGGGCAATAGAGTGTGTTAACACTAGGTTCCCTCTGCCTACCCTGCTCATGCAAGGGTGCGACTGTAAACGCGATGGTTGTGGGTTCGATGCCTACGCTGGCGATCTCCTGACTCTGGTAAGGAGGCGTGGCGTTCAGTTCCACCTCTCAACAGGCAATGCCACGATAATCGGGAGGAAAGTAGAGGGTGGAGTGTCTTAACAATAAGTTCTCTCTGCCTACCCTGCTTGATTTAATATAATTATTTTAAGTTCATTAGTGAGAATTGAACCTACGTTCATCACAATCACACTGCGTCATATGGATCACATTGTACCTTTCACTATATAAATAGAAAAAAGTTAATAGAAAATTCCACATTTCATCATAACACACACATTTTTCGAACGGACACTATGCGACCCGTTTACGCAAACCGTTAGGTGCTTAACAAAGTTATCTTTTATTTTATCTATTCCGTTTACCCAGTATGAACAGTATCGATGTCATAAAAATAGTTTTATGTATTTACTATCTATCGGACGTGGTGATTTTTTTATTCGTACAAATGGTATTTTTACATGCATACAATAGTACCTACTAACTGGTGACATGTCATCAGTAATAAACTGAAAATCAAATATTCATATTCTTGTTTTCTGTGAATAAAAACTGTGTTTTTTTTACTCGTAGCAGCGTTTGACGCAGTAATGTACAGTCTTCCGCTTCAACTAGGTTGAAATAATGCGTTGAGTTACGCCTCTCAACACCAAATGTTTCAAATTCGTCCGATAAGCGAAATATGGAATATTTTAATATTAAGTTCTCTCTGTTCTTTATTATGTTAGAAAACCATGCTATATATGGGGCACAAGCATGTGACTGTAAACGCGACTGGTTGTAGGTTCGATACCGACTCGAGTAAATACAATATTTAATATTATATCATTTCCTCAAGCCATAGCGTGGCTCTGAATTCCACCATTCAAAACGCAATGCCTCCAGAATCTGGTAGAAAATGGGGAAACGGAATATCTTAACACCAAGTTTCCAGGTTCCCTCTGCCTAGCCTGTTTTGTCCAGGGTACTGCGTGAAGCAAAAAAAAAGACATCGTCATATACAGCAAACAAATTCATACTTGATAAAAGAGCAATTTCCAACAACTTCAACAAGAAAAAGTAAAATAAATGACCCAGTGATACAATTATATTAAAAAAATAAGTAAGTTTAACATGATTATGAACTTTATGTATCTAAATGTGTATAAAACTGTCACGTATTCGTCCGCACGATGGATATTTACCGTTTATTGGTTACCATAAATTCTTATTTACGACACCTAATACCACCGGTCATAGTGGAGGTATGAGCTGTCTGTGTAATAATACATATGATAAGGTAATAAGGTCGTGCAAGGTTTTTACTGTGAACGCGATGGTTGTGGGTTCGATGCCTATGCGGGCGATCTCTTGACTTCGGTAACGAGGCGTGGCGCTTAGTTCCGCCTCTCAACACGCAATGCTATGATAATTCGGAGGAAAGTGGAGGGCGGAGTGTCTTAATACTAAGTTCCCTCTGCCTACCTTGCTATATGTGGAGTACATCGTGAAACTGAGAAAAAAGTCAAAAAACTTTACGTCTGAGTAACATGGAATAAAGATGAAGTAAGGGAAACGAGGTATGCGGTGAGTCACGCCAGTTACGGCTGACCTATCGAATTCCAAGTGGTGTATTACGTGAAAGGAAATTCACAAGGCTCGGTCCACTTGTGCCAACTAACAAAAAGGTTTTTTGGGAAAATTTACTCGTGAACGATCAATGAATTGATTTGATTCAAAACTATAAAAACTAAAATAAAGCAAGACTGATTTTTATTATACTCAGTATTCTACGCTTTTCCAACCAAGATTTATTTTCGAATATGGCAAATTATTTTAAGATTTATATTGAATCCTGTGTTTCCTGTTCCCATAAGAATTTTGGAAATAAAATAAACTAAAAATTTTGTGGAAACATTTGTCCAACACATCATTTATTAAGGACACAAAATTTGGAAGATAAACAGAATATAACCGCATCACCAGCTCTCAGATAGCAATTCTATACAATGTACTAAAACAACAAGCCCCAATTTGCCTCCAAATGTAGAAATGTAAGTTAAAATAAATAACCCGCTCAAAATTAAAGCCAAACTGGTTCTAGCCTCGATTGTTCGGTGTGAATGCATTCGCAAGTCCTACTACGCTAAAACTTTGACAATAATTTTTAACGTATAAGCTGAGGGGATGGATAGAAATTGTGTTATTTAGCGTATCTCTTTGGTTTTTTTAAATGGATCAAAATTTCCACTTTATGGGCTATACTATTGTATTGCCTCACCTATAATGAGTAAAAAAAATATGCTCAGGAAAGCAATAATTAAGACCAGTCGTGACGCAGGTGCACAAGCGTGTGACTATAAACGTAAAATTTGTAGACACCAATCCGTTACGATTTTATTAAAGGTATAGATATCAAGTATTCATACATATGTATAACACAAGCATTTAAAAGGAAGATTATTTAGAGATGTAGGTAATTGTTTCAACGTTTAAATCCGAACAAATCGGCTCCCTCGAGCGACGTAAGTATAAACAAACAATTTCTTGTTTGAAAACCTAATACTCGCTCCCAGTTGCGATCTCAAACGCAATTCAACTCTGAATTGAGTTTTGGATAGTACTATTGTAGATTTTTAAAAAATATATTGACATTCATCCTTATTCTTTATTTAATGGTTTTTTTAATTGCTTCATTGGCTCAGTATTAAACTGTAAACTCGAAGTTTGTAGATTCGGTTTCCACTCGGATCTTTTTTCTTATTTCTTAAATTTGGTAGGTCAATATGCCAAATTATCTAAAAATATTTTGTTGGCTTTACGATGTACCACACATAACGGGGTAAGCAGAGATAACCTATGAATCTTGTATTAAGACACTCCGCTCCCGTTCTCTTCTTTCCGCCTTCCGCCTTCCTGGAGGCCTCGCGGTCTGAGTGGCAAAACTCAATAGCGTGCTTTGCTTCGTTACCAGAGAGAGGAAAATGAAAGTATTAAATATTTCACTTCCTCAAATGGGAATTCCACCAATTTGCTACGATTTTATTAAAGGTATAGATATCAAGTATTCTT
The DNA here is from genome assembly GCA_021202915.1 of Heliconius himera. NCBI lineage: Eukaryota > Metazoa > Arthropoda > Insecta > Lepidoptera > Nymphalidae > Heliconius > Heliconius himera. Next base: position 54,389 of record JAJHJA010000581.1, read on the forward strand.
ACATATGTAAAACACAAGTATTTAAAAAGAAGACTAAATTAGAGATGTAGGTAATTGTTTCAACGTTTAAATCTCAACAAATCGGCTCCCTCGTGCGATGTAAGTATAAACAAACAATTTCTTATTTGAAAAACTAATACTTGCTCCTTGTTGCTATCTCAAAAGCAATTGAGTTTTGGATAGTGCTATGCTGTGAATTGAGTTTTGGACAGTGCTATTGTAAATTTTTAAAAAATATTGACATTCTTTATTCATAGTTTTTTTAGAGGCCGTCGTGGCGCAGAAGCTCAGTATTAAACTGTAAATGCGAGATTTGTAGAGTGTAGGTTGTAGTCCCACTAGGACTTTCTTTCTTGTTTCCTAAATTGTGTAAAAATTTTTTTTAGATCCACACTGTAACGCACATAGTAGAGTAGGCAGAGGGAACCAGTGTACATAGTTTTAAGACACATCGCTCCTGTTTCTCACATTCCGCCGAATTCTGGAGGCATTACATCTTGAGTAGCGAAACTTAACAACGTGTTTTGCTTCGTTATCAGGCCGAGGCAAATGAAAATACTAAACATATCATTTCCATGAGTGGGAATTGAATCAACAGCTGACACGTTTGCGTAACTGTATCAAGACCTGAAAAATATTTATAAGAACTAATATTTTAAATTGCTCTTTAAAAAGACCGTATTTATGGAGCAAAAACCATTTTTTTTATTTCACTCATTAAAGATCAATGGACAATGCTATGGCCCACAAAATGGAAATTTTAACACATTTAAAATGCAAAAAGATACACTAAAAAGCAAAAAAAAACACAATTTTTGTTCATCTGTTCATCTTATATGTTAGAAAGTATTGTCAAAGTTTTAGCGTAGTAGGATTTGTGAATGTATTCACACCGAACAATCGAGGCTAGAACCAGTTTGGCTTTAATTTTGAGCGGGTTATTTATTTTAACGTACATTCCTACATTTGGAGGCAAATTGGGGCTTGTTGTTTTAGTACATTGTATAGAATTGCTATCTGAGAGCTGGTGATGCGGTTATATTCTGTTTATCTTCCAATCTTTGTGTGTCCTTAATAAATTGTGGGGTGAATAAATATGTCCACCTAAATCTTTTAATAAGTTTATTTTATTCCGGATTTCCTATGGGAATAGGAAAAAAAATGTTTTAATTTATTAAGTCCACGGAAAACAAAATTGCAAGTTTAACAGTTGGAAGGTCCTAAATCTCTCACAAAGATCCACGAGACTGCTACTTAAGATATAATCACCCTATGGCTTTGATATTTTCAGTTTCACACTAAATTCTGCATATAGCAGAGGTAGAGGTAACACCTTCACGCTGTATCCCGCATATTGCAGGGTAAGCAGAGGGAACCTAGTGTGAAGACACTCCGTCCCCCACGTTCCACTAAGTTCTGGAGGCATTGCGTGTTGTAACCAGAGCGAAGAGATAGAAATATAAATTAATAATTAAATAATTATTTCATTTCCTCGAATGGGGATCGAACCCACAACCAGTGGCGTACAATAAAATTAACATATCAAATTATAGTTTCGGCAGTAAGTGAATAAATAAAGCTTACCTCGACCCAATTTCGTCTACAAGGAGACTATGCTAATTGAAAAAATTAATTTATCCGGACTTCATAACTCAGTAGAGTAAGTTTCAGAAAATAATTTTCCACTTCCGGCGAAGTGCGGGGGCTTTGTTTTTCACGGTTTTAGTTCGTTTTTTCGCTTTAAATCTGACCGTCCACATGATATATCGCGCTAGATATCACTGAATCACGCCATAAATACTGTTCTTTTGCGAGTGCCATCTGTTTTTTGCTTGTCGACTTTATTGTACGGATAGGAAAATGGAAGTTTTGTAGGAAATATTTATATAAAATTATGATTAAAGAGGCCTGAGGATGATTTGAGGCCGGTCGTGGCGCAGCGGCACGAGGTGTGACTGCAAAACCGACTGGTTGTGGGTTCGATCCCCACTCGAGGAGATGAAATATTTACTTAAATTTATATTTCCATTTCTTCGCTCTGGTGTCGAGGTTAAGCGCGGCGTTGAGTTCTGCCACTCAACACGCAATGCCTCCAGAATTCGGCAGAAAGTGGGGAACGGAGTGTCTTAACACTAGGTTTCTTCTGCCTACCCTGCTGTGTGCGAGATACAGCGTGAAGCTAATTTAATTTTAATTTTATAATTAAAGCTATATTTTTGTAGGGAACGCAATTTTAGACTTGTAAATTCTATTGATTGATTTTTAAATGTCTTTTATAGTAATAAAATATTAATTTTAAGTTAAAATGATAAATTTACTATTGCTATTTTTAATGTTTTTTATTTTTTTTAGCTTAACGCTGTATATAGCAGGATAGTTAGAGGGAACCTGATAACCTAAAGTTAACCCATTTTCTACCGAATTCTCGAGTCATTGCGTGTTGAGTTGCGGTACTCAACGCCACGCTTTGCCTCGTCACCTGAACGAGGAAATAAAATATCAAATATTTCTTTCACATGAGTTGGAATAGACCTACAAACGTCGCGTTTACAGTCTCACGGTTGTGCCCCTGTGCCATGATTGAATCAAAATGATCAATTTAACATAAATTTCGAATAAAAAAATATAAGTATAAATAATTTAGTAATACTTTAGTCAGTACGTTCTCCGCTTTCTCGAGATAAATTTGAGTGTTTAACAAAACTGTATTAACATAAGCATCTATATTGATATTACAAGATTTTGTACTAATCTACACTAATATAAATACATAAAAACAAATAATACATCCAAATACAATACATCCAAAATCCTACTAATATTTTAAATTTGAAAATTTGTGAGGATGTATGTTCACAATCATACAAAATTTCAAAACCTGCTAAATGGATTTTAAGGTAATTTTTTAGTATGCATAATCGTAGCTTATGCATCAGGTTAATACAATTAACAATTAACGTGAAGATTATGTATAATTTGGCTTTTGGACGATTATAAAGTTTTGTTGAGCGCTCTGATATCAGAAATAGCTCGTTTAAATTGAAAAATCATTTTGTGTTGGATATTCTATTCATCAAGAACGGGTTTTGAACACGTACTGTCTTAGCATTTGGTGCTAAGTAGGGAATGAGAAGTGTTATGTGGAAAAAGAGTGTTTTCTTATTATACTATTATCTTATTATACTATAACACATCCAAAATTTTACTAATATTTTAAATTTGAAAATTTGTGAGGATGTATGTTCACAATCATACAAAATTTCAAAACCTGCTAAATGGATTTTAAGGTAATTTTTTAGTATGCATAATCGTAGCTTATGCATCAGGTTAATACAATTAACAATTAACGTGAAGATTATGTATAATTTGGCTTTTGGAAGATTATATATAAAATATAAAAACAAGATTAAGCGGACGAAGCCGCGTTTAGGTCGCTATATTTTATAAATTTACTGGACTATCGACTTTATGACCTCGAGTGGTGCTTTACTTTAAAACCTTTGGTGAAGAACTTTCTTTATCCGAGATACGATAAAAATCTTAGTGTTTAAAGAAAAACATGATTTTAGAAAGTTCTTTGACTTTTTTATTTTTAGTATAGGTATTTTTTTACTGTCATAAAGAAAATTTATTCATTTGTTATTTAATACATTTCACAATTACAATTTTTTTTTAGTTAATGATATAAAATAAAGAATACATGATGAAGCATATTATGGTAATTTATGCTTCGAAATTGCTCGTGAAAAGATTTCTCTAATACAAATGATAAGTTAAAATAATAAAATTGTGCTGCGTGAAGTTTTTATAATTTTTAGACAAAATCACATTTTGTCTCGATTACCAGGACAGGTGAAGAAATTTAGTTTCAAAACAATCCCTTCAAACACTTCCAAAATAGATTCAGTATTAACGATATATTAATATTATTCTTCATATTTCATTACCTTTATATGGTGTTGTATCCCGCATATAGCAGGGAAAGGCAGAGTCGACATGGGAATCTAGTGTTAAGACATTTCGTTCTTCATTAAAACATTTCCGTTTCCCACTTTCCACTGAATTTCAGAGGCACTGAGTGTTGATTGGTGGAACTTAACGCCGTGCTTTGTCTCTATATCAGAACGAATAAAAAATGTTAAATGTTTGTTATTTAAAATGTTCCTTCGAGAGGGAATCGAACCGACAACCACATGCATTTACAAGTACACGTTTGTACCCCCACGACTGCCTTAAATATATATATCATTTTTATATATTCATATATTCTTATTTAATTAAATAATGTGGTATTTAATTCTTTTGTTTTCATTTTCAACATGATTACTTCTTACATTAAGTATTCTCAGAAATAGCTTCTCTTAAATGTGTTTCGAATTAGATGTGCCTTGTTTCTTAATCCCGGAAACATTCTTCCTTACGTTATTAGCACAACATGTTTGTTGTAACACCGGATTTTGTTAATCCTATAAGGAGTCTTTAGTAGGGTAGTTTTATTTAATTATATAGATTTTACTTCTTATTTGTAAAATAAACTAAATTTGTTAACTGCCATATACTATATTGTAGACAAAATTGGAACATTGCCAATATTTACATCGCTAGCCCGTCGCGACGGTTGTAGATTCGATTAGGATTTGGAGTAATGATTTTTTTTATTTTCCTCGCTCTGGTAAAAAGATAAAGGGTGATCGTGAGTTCCGCCACTCAACACGCGATTTTGAGAAATTTGGACGGAAAATGGGAAACGGAATGTCTTTACACTAGGTTCCCTCTGTTCACCCTGTTATATGCAGGATACAGTTTTCACACGCTACATGTAGTTTATATGAATTTGGATAAAATATAGACTTTAAAAGTAAAAATAACACTTAATATCTTCTGCATCACATAATATATTTAATAATATACTCAATACACGTGAATTAACTAGTCAAATGGCTTATGATTTAGATATCGATTATGCCTGATAGTGATACCAATTGAGGTAGGCGTGGATTTAGTTTCAAATCGTGGGACGAAATTAATTTTAACTATAGCTACTAAAATATATCTCATGAGGCCAGTCGTGGCGCAGGGGAACAAAGTGTGACTGTAAAACCGACTAGTTGTGGGTTCGATCCCCGCTCGAGGAAATTAAATATTTATTTTCATTTCTTTGCTCTGGTCTCGAGGCAAAGCGGGGCGTTGAGTTCCATTCAACACGCAATGCCTTCAGAACTCGGCGGAAAGTGAGGGACGAAGTATCTTAACACTAGGTTCCCTCTGCCTACCCTGCTGTGTGCGGGATACAAAGTGAAGCTGATTTAATTAGATTTTTTTTTAAATATATCTCAAAATAAAAACATTTAAATTATATTATTAAAAATATAATTCAATCAAACATAAATTCTTAATAATTTCTTCTATAATAAGCCTCGTCAAAGAAGATATCGTATACACTTCCAGCGTACAAAATTTAGAAGAGATGGTGGTATTTCCCCCATTATATTCCCCTCAATTTTACGTTATAATTTTCAAAGCACAATTTACATACGATTCGAATGGAACGATAGAATTTCATCACGAAAATATTTAATAATTCAAATTGCCACTTTAAAACGCTATGTTCTGAAATATTTATTAATCAGGTAGGTTAAAAAATGTTGTGTTTTCAAAGAATATTAAAATTTAAGAAATGATATTAGATACATATTTTGTGGTTGGTTTACTTTATTTATATTATTGTTATTATTATTATTGTTTGATTTTATACATATGTAACTAAACTGGCGATAGAAATAGTTTAATAGAAGAGAGAAAAATAAGTGTCAAGTATAGTATAACTTAATCGCTTTTTTATCGCATCATGGGAGGGTAGGCAGAGGGAACCTGGGAACATAGTGATAAGACACTCCGTTCGCATTACGACAACGACCCACTTTCCCTCTACTGGTTACCTAGAATGATGAAAAAGAAAATATTAAACGTTTTCAAGTAAAAATCGAACCAACGCTTACGCCTCGTACCCTTGCACCTCAGCCTTATCTATACGTGGAGAAAACGTGAAGAGGAAAAAAAGTAACTTTGCTTTTCTTATAAAATACAAGACACAAGTATGAATTAAAACTAAAAAAAAATATTAAGGCATTCTCCGATCTGAGTCCATTTTTATAAACATGCTAAAACCAAAATAATTTCTAATTTATGTGTTATTTGGTGTTGTTATAAAAAGTATAGCCGAACGTGTATAACGTTTTATTGTGAGGATCACGCACCTTGTAGGTACTATATTAGTTTTAATATTTAAACAGTCATGTAAAAATTGCTTAAAATCATGTTTTTTATTTACTGCTAGTATTTCGCTCGTAGATTCTCCTCCATCTATTAAATACTTTTCGGCTATATTCTTATATGATATGTATATATGTATATATTATATATACTTTAGTATATAAAATGTACTATGTAGTTTGAGGCCAGTCGTGGCGCAGCGGCACAAAGTGTGACTGTAACACCGACTTGTTGTGGGTTCGATCCCCACTCGAGGAGATGAAATATTTACTTAAATTTATTTTTCCATTTCTTCGCTCTGGTGTCGAGGCAAAGCGCAACGTTGAGTTCTGCCACTTAACACGCAATGCCTCCAGAATTCGGTAAGAAGTGGAGAACGGAGTGTCTTAACACTAGGTTCCCTCTGCGTACCCTGCAGTGTGCGGGATACAGCGTGAAGCTGATTTATTTATTTTATATAAAGTGTAGACGTCTGTCGAAGGGGCACAAAGTGTGACTGTAAATGACTGTAAATTCAAACTCGAGGAGTTGAAATATTTAATATTTCAATTTTTTTTTTGCTCTGGCGTCGACGCAAACCGCGGCGTTTAGTTACACAACTCAACACGCAATACCTACAGAATTCTGCAGAAAATGGGGAAAATACTACTACGAAGGAAGATACTACTTATCTTATCCTCCCTCCCTCCCTCTGCCTACCTTACTGTATGAAGGATACAGTGTGATGCCTGAACTTACAAAAATTGATAAAGTATAAAGATGAACTGCCTTGAATCACACTGTTAGTAAAAACCACATTAAAATCAGTTGCATTGTTTGAGAGAAGCATAATAACTTGAGTTACTTTTACTTAAAAAAAATTCTATGCTCTAAACGAGTGTAGACCTTGATTTGATTTGATATTAAATTCAATTAGATACTTCCCCGACGACGGGAAGTACGGCATCCTAAAAATAAGAAACACTATAACATAATCTCATCTATTTCCTTTGTTCTCACTACCCACCCTGTATAATATAAAATATAACGATATTCTATTGTAGAAACCTAAAACCGCTTTTTAATTAACAATGCTGAAACAACTTCGCATATTTTCAATAGGAATATTCGCTTTTCTCTTGTCCTGCTTATCATGCTATGGATCTTCGATCATAATGTAACGGTTTTGTAGTTGATTCTGGTTTAAGTTAAGATATATTTATACAATAAAGCTGAAGAAAAAATATATTATAATATTACTTGTTTAGAAAACGTATAAAAATTTGAACGCAGCGGGACTTGAACCCGCGCCTCCTGGAAACCGACCATTGAACTTTGAACGTATGGCTTAGTGGTTAGAGCGCCTGGTCGGTTTCCAGGAGGCGCGGGTTCGAGTCCCACTACGTTCAAATTTTTATACGTTTTTTAAATAAGTATTTTTCTTTTCTAAGTGTGGAATAACACTTTAAAAATGGTAAAAAATATTATAATGTTTTTGTAACAAATTTTTGCACATGGAATTATTCGTAGCCTGACTGTCTGACTGTAAAGGTTTTGTGTTCGATTCCCATTCGGTGGAATGAATTTCTTACTCTGGTAACAAGACATAGCACGGCACTTAGTTCCACCATTCAATAAGCGGTGAAAAGAAAATTGAAGCGTGTATATGTATAGATAGCCCAAGATGTGATGAATATAAAAGAAATTTAAGAAGATGGCTAGCTTAAGTTGTAATGAGGCACCGTTAGAGCGTATGACTTATAACGATGGGATTTATTCTAAGTGCGTATAACCAAGTATTCATTTTATATAGATTTTCTCTCTTTTTTTTAGCTTCACACTTTGTCTTTCATATAGCAGATTTTTTTCATGCATATTTGGGATACTACATGTTGAGTAGAGGACTTTAACACCGCAATTTGCCTATCAAAGCGGGGATTAGAATAAGAATAATTAATTTGCCAGAGGGGGTGTAGCAGTGTGCCACGATGCATTTTTATACTATATTTCAATAATAAATAATCAAATCAGCTTCACGCTGTATCCCGAAGGTATCAGAGTAGGCAGACGGAGCCTAGTGTTAAGACACTCTGCTTTCCACTTTCCGCCGAGGCATTCTGGCATTGCGTGTTGAGTGACGGAAAACAAAACCGCGCTGTACCTCGACACCAAAGCGAAGAAACGCAAATACCAATGTTTCCCACTCGAGAAAATGTCTCATTTTCTCGAATGGGAAACGAACCCACAACCGGTCACGTTTACGTTGATACGCCAGTACCCTTGCGCCATGACTACCAATAATATAATCGAGATAAATAACATTACTCAAACAAAATTAATTACGATCCCTTCTAAGATATTATTCAATTTCATTCAATTAATGATACAAACAAAAGTTGTCAAGCAAAAAAATACATTAAGACTTACATTTAGTAGGTACGTCCAAATAACTGAATAGGCCTGAGGCGATGTGCCTTCTTCGTTTTGATATATTTGTAACTTAGTCGATTTTTTTTTGTTGTAATTAATTAAAAGTATTATTATTTCGTTATTATTTTTTGTAATGTCCGTAACTCCGTACACGCCTTCGCATGATTTGTGAAAATGTAATTTTTTTTCAGCTTCACACTGTAACCCGCACACAGCAGGGTAGGCAGAGGGAACCTAGTGTTAAGACTAAAATTGTAGGATTAAAATTATCTATGAGAGATAGACATATACCATTCTGTAGACCTTTTCAAGGGGTACAATACTTAGTTTATTATTTTGATAAATATTTTAGGGTTTGCAATGTAATGTAATGTAGTTTTAAAAATCTAAGCACATATAGAGACAGACAGCGGAAAGCGACTTTGTTTTTTACTATGTAGTGATAAAACTCTTCCGTTACTGAGTTCTTTACAACACACTGACAAAAGACCTGAACTTACAAAATTGAAATTTGGCTTGGTAGGTTGAAGGGGAGCTGTAACTTTAACTTTACTAGAAAATTAGGTTAGTCACAGCACAACAATTTATATTTTAACTTTACTCTCTAATATCTCTTATATACGTAGCAATGAATATTTTTTTAGAGATATTACGCGTTAAGTAACGAAATACAACATTGTCAGTCTATCAAAAAAAAAAACATGTTTTATTCTGTTTGTAGTATTTTTTTTATAGTGGATTGCCACTATATAGTGATCACGTCACACATCATCCACTTTCCGCCGAATTCTGGAAACATAACATGATGAGTGGCGGAATTCAACGCCGCGTTTTCACACCAGCACCAACACCAGAGCGAAATGGAAATATAAATTTAAATAAATATTTCATTTCCTCGAATGGAGATCGAACCCACAACCTTATTTTAAAAAAAATATTTAACTTTATTTTGGTTAGATAAATTCTACTAGTTTGTTTAAGCTATCGTTGTTTGTATGTTTTACTTTTTTTAGCCAATGATGTCTTAGATATTAAATATCTATATAATTTCATATATTCCATTCCATTATTGATATATTATATAATTCCATACATTTTACGTATTAATGATTATTTAATAAATAACTTTAGGAATTTCCAAAGTTACAGCACAAATTGTTCTTGTTAACAATATTAAATGAACGCCAAACTCTTAACTTTCAGGCTTGAGTTGATATGAACAGAGTACTGTTCTAGTTTAAAACAGAAAGCTGAATAATTTTCATAGATTTTAAATCTCTAAGTAATATTTTTTATTGATATTTATAATTTTTTATTTACATATCTGTATATAAATAAAAATATTTAATAGTACATATTATGTTTATTTATTCTTAACACGTGGTTTGTTGCTAGTCAGTATTATATACAAACGGTCGCTGCTGGGTAAAAAATACCACATTATTCATAGTGTCTTATGTTAAACACCTGGATAGTACAATATTTGTTCTCATTATATTCTGTTTGCTTGTACCATATAATCTATAAATAAATAGTAAAATTGACTAAAATATAATGTTAATAATATGTTAAGAAATACAATAAATAGATTCCAAAAAATAACTTTATTCTCCATATTATTGAAAACTTAACAGTTGTTATCATTTTTGCTTTGGAAACATGCAAAGTGAGGCTATATAATATACAAATTACCAAAAAAGTAAAAACTTTTATAATTGAAATGTAAAAATTTATTGGTATTTTATTGATGAAAAATATTACAATTTTATATTTGTAGTTCATTTCATACAAAATGAGTGCATACGCTTGCAAACTTAAGTTTGTCTACTTTCATAAATTATACTTTCCGATGACCTACAATCCTGAAATTGGTATGGAAAAATTTGTGGGGGATCCAACTCGTACCTGACTGATAGTATGGTTTGTTTTTTATAACTTAACATAGGAAATCCAAATGCTTTTGAATACTTCATTTTTCTCTTTTCACCTAATTTAGAGATTTCACAGTCCGGTTGAGGCCGGTCGTGGCGCAGCGGCACGAGGTGTGACTGCAAAATCGACTGGTTGTGGATTCGATCCCCACTCGAGGAGATGAAATATTTACTTAAATTTATATTTCCATTTCTTCGCTCTGGTGTCGAGGTTAAGCGCGGCGTTGAGTTCTGCCACTCAACACGCAATGCATCCAGAATTCGGCAGAAAGTGGGGAACGGAGTGTCTTAACACTAGGTTCCCTCTGTCAACCCTGCTGTGTGCGGGATACAGCGTGAAGCTAATTTAATTTAATTTGGAATGCGGAATGCCTTGATTTGTTTTTTGTTTTTTCCTAGCGGGTATCAAACTCACAATCATTGTATACAAATTAGCCTATAATATACAAATTTGACGTAAAATTTAAATCTACATTAAATATAAATAATTTTAAACGAAAAATCATCATAAATTACCAACACTTGAAGCAATAAATAGTCGAGGTAAAATAAAAAGTTACCATTTCACTATATTACAGGTTTCTTACATGAAACCTTTCATTTTTGCTGACGCTACATTCCACCTACCCTGTAATCTTAATCTAGGGAATAAATGATGGGCAACTTGATATAATGATAAAGCTTCTACACACCTCACTTATCATTTACTCGAGTATACTCGCAAAATGCATTTTAATTTTCATTATAGACTGGACTAGAGTAATTTCTATGTAATAATAGACTGTAGATTATATATCTAAGTGCTTATTGTTTTTCTATTGTGATGGGTTTCATAGCTAAGGTGGCACTGTTAATTAAATTTGTGTTTTTAGATTTTAGCTGTATTTTACATATAGCAGGCAGGGTAGATAAAGGGAACCTCGGAACCTAGTATTAGGACACTCAGTTTCTCAATTAAACACTTCCATACTCTATTTTCCGCCGAATTGAACACATTGTGACAGATCTAAATCCCACGCTTCACCTCATTACTAGAGTAAGGAAATCAAGACATTAAATATAATTTATTAAACCGAGTGGAAACCAAATCCACCACCACGGCGTTAACAGTCACACGATTGTGCCTCTTCCCCACAAAGGCAGTTAGCTTACCTACCTACCTATATATATGAATTGGTAATTTTAATTGTAATTTTTGTTTTTAATAATTGTAATAATAATATTGTTAATATTGTTATTTTTATTGTTTTAATAATTTTAATTGTAATTTTTGTTTTTTTTTCAATTGCTTTTGCTTCACTCATTTGCCAAATATGGCAGTACATACAGATAGAACTTAATCTTAAGACACGACATTCTCCACTTTTCATCAATTTCGCGACATACATCTCAGGGCGTGTTGCGCGGCTTAATTAAACGCTGTTTTATCTTGAAAGGAAACGGAGATTAAACTCGCGTATATCACGTGTAATGTCAGAAAATTAATTTGTTGTTATTTGTCTTAGTTAATAACTAATTGTATTGAAATCAAATAAAATCACCGCATCATCCCGCACACAGCAGAGTAGGCAGAGGGAACCTAGTGTTGAGACACTCCGTTCCCCACTTTCTGCCGAATTCTGGAGGCATTGCGTGTTGAGTGGCAGAACTCAATGCCGCGCTTAGCCTCGACACCAGAGCGAAGAAATGGAAATATAAATTTAAGTAAATATTTCATCTCCTCGAGTGGGGATCGACCCCACAACCATTCGGTTTTACAGTCACACTTCGTGCCGCTGCGCTACGACTGGCTACGGCAACTAATTGTATTGAGGTTTTCATTATCAGTAAGTCACGGAGGTCGACTGAAATATGAACATATGACCTACTTGGTTCAGAGAGCACGTATAATTGGTCGACGGTAATATTATGGACAATCGTTACAGGCTTAGTGCTTGTGTGATACCGATAGCTGTTGTAATCACAATACTATGAATCGTTGGACTTAATACTCCTCGAAGTTTAAATGGCAGAATATGTATGTAGAGTGCGGCCGTCGTGGCGCAGGGCTACAAGATTGTGACTGTAACGTGACAGCTGTCGGTTTGATTCCCATTTGAGAGAGTGATTTTTGTTTATTAATATTTTTATTTCTTCGCTCTGGTACCAAAGCAACAGCGTAGCGTTGAGTACCGTCCGTCCGTACCGTCACTTAATACGCAATGCCTCGAAAATTCGACGGAAAGTGGGAAACAGAGTGTTTGTTAAGTCTTTAGGCTCCCTCCGCCTACCTTTGAGTGGGATACTGCGTGAAGTTAAAAACAAACATTACTAATATCTATCAAATTGCAATAAACAAAATAAAGTGCTATTAAAAAGTATCTCAAATAAGATTCAAACAAAAAAAAAATAGAAAATCCCTTGGGGTGAAATATGAAGACAAATCACAGCATTAAGTTTCGTCGGTAAAAACACGCACAATTTCTCGAAAATAATACTGAAAATCGGAAACGGAGTGTCTGAATACTAAGTGCTCTGCCTATCCTGATATGCGGGAAAACGCGTGAAGCTGAACGTTGGAATATGTCACTGGCTAATATCAGCCGTCACTTAGGAATGCGGGAGATAGTAGAAAATAATATCAACTTTTATGATCAAAAGCATAATATAATTCATCCGATTTTCTCCTTTTATTA
>JAJHJA010000582.1:0-40252 GCA_021202915.1 Heliconius himera
TCTGAGTAAATGGCTTGAATTTCAAGTCGATATCTCCAAGCGTTCCTGAGATAAAGGGTCTTGACAGACAGACAGACGGATTGACAACAAAGTGATCTTATAAGGGTTCTTCTTTTTCTTAAAAAGGTACAGATCCCTAATAACATCACATTGATATATAATAATAATTTTAAATTGCTATTCTCTACAGTTATATAGAAATTGTACACAATAAAATGAGATATTGGTACATTTTAACTAGGACTTTAATTAAATTACAAATTAGAGGAGAAGTTTTAAATGTTAAATACAGTTACCTGTCAGTCTTTATAAACCCCTTTAGATAATTCCACTCCATTAAAGCTGTTAGAATATCGACTAAAGTAAATTTACTAGTAAATATGTAGTCTATTTTCTTTGCCGTTCATCTTCTTTGTTCATCGCCTATATTAAAAGTATCTTAAGCGATCTTTGACGCCACGATTTATTTTACGCAGATGTTATAAATATATGTTTAGAACAATTTTAATATGTCATTAGATCATCGTGGCGTCAAGGGACAATGTCTAATTGTTTGATCTCGATCGATGAATTATTCCCATTTCTCCGTTGTGGTACAGCGTTAAGATCCTCTACTCATCACGCTGTGACTGAAGTTTGGGTGAAAAACAAAGAACAGAGTGAACAAATTTTACATTTAATTTGCATCTGTAACCTACTAAAATAAAGAAACGAAAACTGCACGTCTACATTTATTTTTAATAAAATTAATAATAAATTTTAAATTAAAAGTATACAATATAACTAAAATTGTAAAGCGAGAATCTTATTCCAACGTGAAAGACAAATATCTTCAATCCACTATCAGGTTGCTTGAGTTTAAGCTGAACGAAGTGTTAACTTCTTTAATTGACTCAGCGCTAAGAACTTAAAGACTGTTCCTAACATTATTTGTTTCGAAGCTTATATATTAGGGCAAGGTATTTGAAAATGTAAAATGTTTTTTGAAGATATTAAGCTCTTCATTCTTCTTTATTTAATAGTGTAATTTTGTGGCTGCACGCTTTATACGCAGTGTAGGTAGAAGGCTCCAAGTGCGAAGACACTTTGTTTTCCACTTATCATCTAATTTCCTAAGCATTGTGTGATGAGTGGCAAAATTCAACGCCGCGTTTTATGTGTCAGAGCAGGAAAATAAAATCAATTAAAACGTCCCGCCACACAACACACAATGCTTCTAAAATTTGGCGGAAAGTAGGCAATAGAAGTGTCTTAATGGGTCACGGAGTGTCTTAATACTAGATTCCCTCTACCAGCCTCTGCTTCCTCTTTTATTAGGTATTTGATATCTAACGATACAGAGGTGCTTGCAAAAAATGATTTATAGAAATAATATTTAGAATTTGATTTTATATATAGGTAGTATTTTATTATTTATTTACACATTTATCACTCTCAGTAGAATAAGCAGAGAGAATTCACCTGACTGCGCGATGCAAATGAAGGTAACATGTTTATCAGTCTATTGATGGGGTAACGGGGTTTAACTGTTTTTGATGATTCGTCCTAACCTCATCAAAGTCCAGATCAGTACAGTGTCAAATAAGACATTAAAACGAGAAGATAAAAATCCAATTATGTCGATTGGAATATTGTTCAACAGATATTCAAATATAATTTTTTTTAATATAAAACTTTACTTTCTACTCTCTAACCTTTCTGGGATAATATGTAAAGAGTAATGGCATTTTGATTTATGTGTCTAAATATCTTTGAAAAATCTCTAAATTTTGAATTTGAAAGTAAAAATTATGCCAGTGTTCAAGTATTCTAGACACATATAAATTTATTACATCAACAAAAATTGTTAAATATTTAGCTTCAAATCAAAAATAAACCAATGATTTGTAACCTGCACAGAATATTCAAAAAACACATAATCAAATTGCACAAATCGTGTCCAAAGTGAATTTTTCCAAGTGCCAAACAATTCCCATCATATTGTCTTCAAAGCTAATTTAGATTAATCAAGCGTAAGGAATTCAAGTTCCTGAGTCAAAGAAGAATCCGGCAAGTTGTCTGCTAATCGAACAGATTCCGAACGACAGGGATCCTGTCCGGGCCGCGCCGGAATGCCGATAGCGCCACGTAATTAAAACTGCCGTCTTTTAAGACGCCACCACCTGCTTGTAGTCCGGGGGAATGTATTCGAAATATAGTTTTTATTTATAGCATGTGTTTAAAAAAAACTAATTCCCACTTTCAGCTCAATTTTTGAGATATTGAATGATGAGTGATGGAACTCAACGCCGCACTTTGTTTTGTGACAAGACTAAGAAAGTGGGAATCGAACCCACAAAAGTTGCGCTGGTAGACAAACATTGTACCATAATGGCCTCAAATATAGTATAGTATTATAGTATAATAAATATTAGGTTCTTACGTATTAAATTGGCGCTTAGTAATACTCTCAATTTTAATCACAAATTTCTCTCTCCTCTTTGGTTAGGAATTCCAAATTCAAATCTATACAGCTATATATACACATGTATTTGTGTTTCGTGAACCGTCATTAATTTGTTTTTTTTTCTGTTTGCGTTACTCAGTTTACAAAACGGAAAATTTAAAATGTCACATTATTTACGAGTAGTTAGTACAAGTTCCATCATGGCACCAGTACTGCGGAAATGGCTCGAACGGTTAATGATGTCGTATCTCGCAATTGTATCGCAAAAGAAGACACGCGTTTGGGATGTGTCTTGGGTTCCAACGTATTCATTCTGGCAATTTTGATCTGCAGAACGTGCCCTGTGGACGGTCGAGACCCAGGTTGATAATAAAGATTTAAAGGTTATTGTGAAAGTGGATTCACAAAACTCGTCCGAGTTAGTTGCAGGTTGCGATGTTAGTGATAAAACTGTTTTAATCCACTTAAAGCAAGGATTAAGAAGATTAAAAAGCTTGAAAGCTGGGTACCTCACGCATTGAGTGAAGCAAACGGCAAATGCACATTGACTGTTGCGTTACGTTACTAATCGAAGATAAAAAAATAAGACAAAAAACCCGCTTTTCCCCGAGACAAAATCAGGCAACGCTGGTATGTATATATGTCTTATAACACAATAGAACAACACAAATACTTTTTTCAGAATATAAATTAAACTTTATATTGTAAAACTTAATATTAAATCGCGATAAGTAGACGTCAGACCTCTGACTACTTGCCATCAGGCAACGTTACTCGAGGTATTTGGCTCCATCTCACCCGTGAATAGTTCCCCAACTTTATTTGGATTAACCGAGCTTTGGGTTTCCTGCATTGCACTATAAATCAACGTTATTTAGAAATGCTACGGAATATTTTTATTTAATATTTTCCAAATACAAATCTTGAAATGGCACAAGATTAATGTTTTAATATGCCAATGAAACAGCGAAGTTAATTTATTTTAAACGTTTCTTAAATTGTCGTTCCGTGAATCAAAGTCATTTGTAACATTTGTTGTATGTATGATTTTAATGTTTTTTTTTTTCAAATCCGTTTTTTTAATAATAAAGTAAATATTTACGTTTACATTGTATTATTTAGCATCTTAGTATAAAATAAATCTGCAGCCCTTTAGCTTGAAAAAGTCTGGGATTGTACATTCAACTTGCAGTTCAATTATGATCAAAGAAGTGAGATACATACGTCAATAATCATTTAAAAGATATTTAACGTTTTTGAATTAAACTAAGCATTGTTTTTAATTATTTACTTCATGCTAACATACACATAGCAGGGTAAGCAGAAAAGACTTGTGAACCTAGTGTTAAGACTCTCCAATCCCATTAAGACAAAGTGTCTCCACTTTCCGTCGGATGCCGGATTTTTTGATTATTAATTACAGAAAACCATGTATGTTTTGTAATTATAGTTAATTCTCACGCATCTGCTTCATCCTGCAAGTAGTTCAGAATATTTGCACGTGAATTTCGATAGCGGAACCTAATGCTGCTTTATCTTTCCCGAGCTTGGAACTGAAAATATCTAATTCCATTCCCCTCCGAGCGGTGATACGTACTAGACGCAGGCCTGCGTGCTCCTCCAAATAAATCCCTAACACCGGTTTAAGTTCGTTTTTGTGAAGTGTATTTTATAAGGAAACATTGATACAAATCCCGTAGACTCAGTGTGTAAAAGTTGAAGTGAAAACCCAGGATGTGATTGAACAATAATTAATATAAAATTAGCAAACTTTTAAAAATTGTACGTTAGTCTTCAACTCACAGTGCAGTCACTTTGTAGAGGTCATACGGTGAACGACCTCTAGCCCCTCCAACTTGCTTGCTTAGTAGGCAATGGCATCAGTACTCGGACTTTTTCAACTACATCTCTAAAGTCGTTGCTGGTGTAGTGGTTCCTATAGCGGCTTCGATATTGACTGCAAAGCGACTGACCCGAGTTCGCGTCCTACCACTATACAAAAACTTTTCTAATTTTTATTTAATTCTCGGACTATTGTTTTTATTTGTAAACCATCTTAGCATATTTACGACCATGTCTTCAAAAAACGTCGTATTTTCAACGGGTGGTTTGGAACATAGCGAATCTGAACCGGCCCTGGATAAATTGACAAAGTCAAATATTTCTCTGCGCAAACGCAAGAACGACGGTGATGACAATAGTCAATCCCGCAATATACTGGCAGAGTTGCGCATAATGTTTACTGCGTTTTCAAAAGAGCAGGATGAGAAACTATCAACATTGCACGAGACGGTCACTAACATCCAGGAGCAAAATAAGCAGATTATACAATCTATTGAGTTTGTTAGCAAGAAATACGATGACTTAAATGATAAACTAAACCACCTCGAGGAGGACCGCAAAGCTAACTCAGCCCATCTAAAAGCACTGGAAGACGGATTGATATTTTAGAACGAAACCAAAGACTAACCTGTATAGAAATACGGAATATTCCAAAAGCCACTAGGTTTGAATCAAAAGAGGAGCTTAGTAATATGTTGCTCACTGCTGGAAAAGTTTTAAATGTCTCCCTATCCCCAAGTGATATCGTGGATATATATAGAGTTGGTACGAAGAGTGAAGATAATAAGCCCATAATAGTGAAGTTACACAGCACGATTGTAAAAAATAATATAATCTCGTCCCTAAAAAGATACAATAGAAGCCACGATCGCAACAAACTAAACACTAAGCTCTTGAATTTGGATGGAGACTGCAAACCTATTTATATATCGGACTATTTAACACGTAAGGCTAGAAGCTTATTCTATCGCGCCAGAGAATTTGCAAAACTAAATGGCTATCTTTACTGCTGGATAACAAATAACAATATCTATTTGCGTAAAAAAGAGGGAATGCCACAGATATCCATAAAAAATGACGAAAGCCTTATTAAATTAAAAGAGCAAATCTGACTATTAGTGGCATATTTCACTTTTGGATGGTTCATTTCTTTGTTATTATATATTTTATACTTTTTTCCTAATTTTTACTGTAAAATTCACAAACATATTGTTATTATTAATTATTACAATACATGCATGCTTATGATTACACTATACATATTATTCCACATTAACCATACCATTTACTATGTACATTATATATTATTGAGCTATTTCGTATTCGAGGAATATTACGAATATGAACTTCTCCTTGGCGATCATGTCTTATCTACAGTTTCACTTTACGGAATATACTTGTCACTTGGCCTGCTTATAATGCTGGTACTATTAATGTTAACAAGACTAGGTTTTAGCTTTATCGTTTACCATAGACTCTTTTCCAATGACAGATATTAGCGACACAATTAACAACCTGGATGATATTAAGATGCCTGATGCGTATTACTGTAATCCTTATGAAGTAGATTCTATGGTACAAACAAAAGCCTTAAATGTTCTCTCGCAAAATATACGTAGCGTTACGTGTAATTTTAATAATTTCAATACACTCCTTTCTCAAATAAAGGTCGAACTTGACGTAATAATACTCACTGAATGTTGGCTCGCGTCTGCTCCACTTATTCCTATTCTAGATGATTATCACAGTTACTCAACGAGCGACTCATATAACCAAAGCGATGGTGTTATTGCCTACGTTAGAAATGGTATTATCTGTGATGTCAGTGAATCTGAATTTCTAGAAGCTAATTGCTTAGTAATAAAGTTGAATTTATGCACAGTTATTATCGCTATATATCGCCCTCATTGCTTTAAAATTAGCGCTTTGAATTTTCTTAAATCGCTGGACTCTATTCTTGCATCTCTAAAATCCTTTAAAACTATTATACTAATTGGCGATATTAACATTAATATTGCTGACAACGCGGACGACGACCAATCCGAGGAATACCTAAATTTAATCGCATCATATGGACTGCAGCCTACCCATAACCTTCCCACTAGAGGCAATTCTTCTCTGGATCATATAATGTTAAAATCTGAAATGCTTGCAACATCTTTTGTTTTGAAGTCTTCTGTAACTGATCATAACGCAGTAATGATTTCTCTAGCATTAAAAGATAATAAATACATTACTCGTAGCATAACTAAAATAAATCTCAAGGATCTTGATAAGTGTATGAAAGCCTTAGACTTCAGTCTTGTTCTAAAATGTAATGATCCAAACAGGTCCAGCGCTTTGTTCGTTGAAATGTTGTCCCATACCATAGCTGCGAATTCAAAGATTCTGCATATTTCCAATCGGTCTAGGCCTATTAAGCCATGGATCACACCTGGATTATTACGTTGCATACGTAATCGTGACAATATGCACTTGAGATTAAGAAAGGAACCGAATAATGAAATTTTAAAGATTACATATCGCAGGTACAGAAACTTCTGTAATAACATCTTGAAAAGAGTTAAGAGAGAATTTGACAAATCCGAGATTGTAAGAGCTAAATCAAATAATAAGAAATTATGGAAGGTATTAAAAAATAAGCTAAGTATTCGTGATAATAAAAATATCGCTTCTGAACTAATACAGAACTCAAGTTCCCCACAGGATTCAATTGACCTAATTAATGAATATTTCGTCAGCATAGGTGAAAATCTTGCCGAGAAGATAAAAAAATATATGCCTAACCACACCAGTGAAAAATCACAAATAAATAACAGCAAATCGTCTTTCGTTTTACTTGATACTGATGAGATTGAAGTGGCTAGAATTATAAATTCATTAAAAACTGACTGTTCACCTGGTTATGATAACATTTCCACATCTTTTATCAAAAATTTTGCTAATTTGCTTATCGCACCTATTACCCATATCTGTAGGTTAAGTCTTGCCGATTCTATTTTCCCTAAATGCTTTAAAAAGTCAATAGTTCATCCTATTTACAAAAGTGGTAAAAAAGAACAAGTGACCAATTATAGACCCATTGCAATTCTCCCAGCCTTATCCAAAATTCTAGAACGTATAATAAATTCTCGACTCATTAATTATCTCGAAAATAACAACCTAATATCCCAGTGCCAGTATGGATTTCGAGCTAAAAAATCTACATCTGATGCTGTGGACGACTTAATAAGCTTTATAGTCGATTCACTGGATAACGCCAAAAAGTGCCTAGGAGTATTTTTGGATTTAGCAAAGGCCTTTGACACTGTAGCAATTCCTATATTGTTAGACAAATTGGAGAAAATTGGTGTAAGAGGTAGACAACTCAAACTATTCGAAAGCTATCTCACAGATAGAATGCAATGCACTAAGATAGATGAATATACCAGTAACAACCTTCCTATCAAATATGGTATTCCACAGGGAAGTATATTAGGACCGACACTATTTTTAATATTTATCAATGACCTGTGTAAATTACCTATAAATTTCGGAAAAATTGTGTCTTTTGTAAAAGGAGAAACCTGGGAACAGGCCTTTCATAGTGCCCAGATAGGAATAAATTCTGTCACAAATTGGCTAAATACAAATCTTTTAACTATAAATACTACTAAAACCAAATTTGTTTCGTTTTCAATTCGGAATATGCACAAACCACTGGACATACACAAACTATATATCCATCACTGCGTAAGTCCTGAACGAAATTCCTGTGCATGCGCCTGCATAGAATCTATCCCTTGCATAAAATATCTTGGTGTAAACATTGACAGCAACTTAACCTTCCAAGAACATATTAGATCTCTAACTGCCAAAACCAGAAAATTTATTTATTTATTTAAAACACTATGAAATATGGCCGACTTTAATATAATAAAAGTAGTATACTACGCTTTGTGCCAGTCTATATTTACATACTGCATTTTGTCTTGGGGTGGAGCTGCTAAATCACACCTTATCAAATTAGAAGTAGCCCAACGTGCTATACTTAAAGTGGCAACTTTTCGCCCATACCTGTTCCCGTCAGAAGACTTGTACAGGTCATGCGGACTATTATCTATACGGCAGCTATTTATCCTGCAGATCATATTAAAACAACACTCATCTGTGAAGTACCAGCCCCCAAGGCTTGTTAATAAAAGACTTAACTATATAGTTTGTAAAAGTAAGTTTTTTAACACCAAATTTAGCAAGAGGTTCGCTTGCTTTCTCGGCTCATTTCTTTATAATAAATGTAATAAAAATCTAAACATATATCCCTTAAATAAATATCGCTGTAAAAAGGCAGTATATGACTGGTTGTCTAAGCTTAATTATGAGGAAACTGAAAGTCTACTCCATATAGTTATGTGAACAAAACTTTGGCATAAATGCATAGATCGCATATACCCTCACGCACGCACCCACATGCACACATACACGCACTCACACACACACACACATACACACACACACACACACACACACACACACACACACACACACACACACACATACACATTATAATAATTAAATGTTGTAATTCAATGTTAGTTATAAATAATCCTAGTTAGTTATATTATTAGTCTATAAATAATACTAAAAGTGTTTTTAATGTTCATGATGTTTGTTAAGGGGAAGGACCTGGCGGCCTGAAACACAGGGAATCCTAGTTCAGGCGTCAGTACTTTTTGTTAACTGTACACGCTGATTTTTGCTAAATAAATTATTATTATTAAATTCCCTGAGGTCCCTCTCAGGGACTCTCTCTTTAATTATGGTGTTCCCAGAGTGCCAGTTGAGCACACATCACTTCGCCAATGTCACGATATGTGGAGAAGACATCAAAGTAGTTGTACGGTAAAAAAGAGTTAATGTTAGCCAGTAGGAGAAAGCATGTTAAAAAAAAGATCCAGTTAAAAATTGCCTTGACTTATAAAAAAATATTAAAATCAATATATACATCATATAAATAATACAGAGGGTTAGTATTAAGAAATATATTATAATACAAAGGTGTTAGCTTACAATTTAATATTGTTATATCTAACATATTTACATAATAAAAAAATATTTGTTAAAAACAAAAACATGCAGGGGCATGCGGGACTGCATAAAACTAAAAAGAAAATAAACAAGTCCAATAGTTTATTAGGATTAACAGTCGAGACCTCTTTCTATTATGGGTTCCTGGTAAAAAATTTATTGATTGAAAAATTACTTGTAGGTCCCGTGTTAGAATTTATTATGGTAATCATAATCATGATATACCTTTTTGAAATCCTCGTAGTAAGCTCTTGAATTTAAGACCCATATTGTGGTATTCGAAACGAAATTTTTTTTTTTTCACTAAGTCCAATGTCGTCCCAGAGCCGTCAAGATTGTTTTTATTTAACATCGTCTAACTAATTAGGAACACTGGGACTGCTAATATGAATCTTACGATACCTCAATTATGTAAATCCATTCAGCGGTTCTGGAGATATGAGGTAATAAAGAATATTACATACATACAAGATACGCGCGAAATGCATAACCCTTTCTTAGCAGTCGGGAAAAAATTACATAGAGGACTAAACACACATTTTAACAAACATTAAATATTAAAGAGACGGGGAATTTTATGAGGAAGGGACGGATTAGCTAAGGGCAAAGTGAAGTGAAAGAAGTGGTTCCTGACCCTGATCTTAGCTAGGTGTACATGCATGTCCAACGCGCTAGCGACAAATAGTTGATATAAGTTTTTTAGAAGTTCCAAGTCGCATATTAGGTTCTGCGATTTTGATAATTCCCTGAATTCAGACTATGACATATCCAAATAAGTTGATGCAAGAGGAAGAATAAAGATAAAGAAGATTTAAATTACCACATTGGATGGCTGATTTGTACAAGAGTGCAAATTCATTCCCACTTACTCCAGAATGATCTGTAATCCATGCCAAAAATAAGTATTTACTCGATTATCGATTTGAATGCAAGGCCGTCAATGTCACGTCGTGTGAAGTTTCATCGTCAGACACTTTTCCACTACATCATAAGGTTCCAGGTTCCAGATAACGTGACATTGGCGAAGTGAATTGTGCTCAACTGGCACGTTCATAACGCCACGAATAAATAACTGAATTGAAGGTTTTTTATGATGAAGTAAAGAATAATTATTACTAGCTGTAATTAAGTTGTAGTTCCATCGTTGTTTTTAAAGTAATTTATTAAAATAATCGTTGTAGAGGGAAAAAATGTAAATGCTATTAAATAATATTTTATACCAGGAGTCGCTGTTACAACATTGTTGCTAGAATATAACGGCCTGTCTCGAACTAGTATTTGTTTGTTGTTATAACGAAAGAAGGTAATAGTAGAATCATTTAAAATTTGATTTGTATTTTTAAAGAGGCCTCATAAGCATACACTTAGGCTGAAAGTCCTAGGCACTGCCTACAGCTGGGTTGCCCATTGTGTTTCAGAGAGCAGAATAGGCAGAGAGAAATTAGTGCTAAGACCCTCCGTTATCTGCTTTCCAATAAGGTTTGACGTTGGGTGTAGAATTGCAGTACTCAACGTCGCGCCTTGTCTTGCCATAGCAAAAATAATGTATTCATCTGAGTCCCCATTCGAGTGAATAGACTATAGATATTAAACACCCGTCTAAACACGTTGGCCTTAGGACAAAATAATAGTACCTATTTATTATCACACTCTCTTTATAAAAAAAAAACGAGATGCATAAATCCGAAAAACACATACATATAATACAAAACGCCAAAAATAAACTGTTATACATTGACGGATGGTTAAAAATACGAACCTTTCACCATGTGTTGCTACAATTTCCGCCAAAAAAAAAACAATAAGTCTAACTGAATATATTTTCATAAGCTGTTTCCGAATATCGTGAAATATCTATTTATATATATTCTATTGGTTGTAAAAACTGTCTCGTGGTGGTTGTATTATATCGCAATTCTATGCACAAAAAGGATTATATATCTTGGATGTATCACTCCTTAATCAGTAGAAATTGGGTTCAAACTGAAATTAAATCATTGTGATAAAAAAATAAAATAATGGACAGTGTGTGAACGTGATCACAGGTTTGAGATCTGTGAATACATATTATGTGGATGTATAATCACATATATGAATATTTGCTCAGGTAGACGTGTATTGTTTAAGTACGACTTTGAAATATATTTGACGCCCACAGCTGGACATAGGCCTCCCCAAGGATCTCCACGGGGATCGGCCCTGAGCTTCCCGTATTTCCGCTTCCCGCGACCTTAAGGAGATCGTCGGTCCATCTGGTGGGTCACTGTCAGTTTAGTTGAGCAATACTCAGTTAATTATTATTTTATCTCGATACATTAATTTGACTTTGTATTTTTACAATTTACAACAAAAATACTATTTATACAATGCTGTGAAGGTGTGAGAAAATTTCTTTCAATTAACCAAGTGAACTGCCAGTGAATTTTAATTCATACCCGATTAGTATTTATAGGGAGGGACGTAAAAATCATAGCCGCTAGGTGCCGCCGCGAGGAAATTAAATAATTTATGTTCATTGTTTTGGGGCTTGCCAGCTAACACAGCCAAAATTCTGTTTAATTAAGATTTTTATTTATAAACACTCAAAACAATTAAATAGTTTTTTCTCTTTAGCTCTGTAATTACGTATGTGGCGGGGCTCAACGCCGTTCTGTCGAACCAAATCGAAGAAATTTGAAACCAGAGTTATTATTACCAGAGTCAACCAGTGGAATAAAAAAAATATCTCATTCTTCTGAGCGGACTTGAACTCATAACCGTCGCGTTTACAGTCACACGTTGCGTCGCTGCACCACGATAGTCTCAACAGAGTAGGCAAATATAAGTGTAGTGTAAAGACACTTCGCTTTCTATTTGCGACTAATTCAAAAACATTATGTTAAATTAATAATAAACTAATTGCCTAATTTCTTGCTTAATTTTTTTTTCAATATGTATTGTGTATTCCATCCAAGCTTACAATATTTCCCAACAATTTCATGAAAAACACTGATTATAATTCTGTTAGCGTATAATATGAAATCGAATTTAGAAATAAAAGTTTTAGGTGAGCACGGCTAGTACAGTTGCCATATGGTACCCACTGAATATGATAATTAGTTTTCTATTCGGCCTATCTAGTTGAAAGTCACGTATTTTCTATAATAAATACTAAAATATATTTCGTAAGATGAAATTTAAAATATCTTTACGATTTTATAAGTAATAATTCAGGCTATCGTGGCGCAGTGTTGGAGGATTATTGTGGTGGTTGTGGGTGCGATCACTATTCAGAGAGATTTTCCTACTCTAACAAGACATAGCGCGGTATTGAATATCGCCACTTGACAACCAATTTATCGCTATTTCCCTATTTTATTGTTACCATTTTTTTGTTTTTGTGCTTAGATAAATATAATATAATTCAGTTTTAAGGTTTCACTTTTTTGTCGGAGAGCAGAGTGTCTTAACAGTAGGTTCTGTCTGACTTCCTTGCTAAGTGAAAAAAGCGTCAAGCTGTTTTTTTCGCAATAGATGCCCTCCGCGTAACTTATACATGTGGGATGTCATTATATATTAAAAATCAACTATGCTTAAAAAAATCGTTTGTAATTTAATATGTGCTTGGAGCTTTAGTCTTCTTAAATTCCATACATGGAAAGGGAATATTTCAATATATACATGTATCAGTATATTCCGCAATTTTATTGTTAAATCAAAATAAATAAATCAGCTTCACGCGGTATCCCGCACACAGCAGGGTAGGCAGAGGGAACCTAGTGTTAAGACACTCCGTTCCCCACTTTCTGCCGAATTCTGGAGGCATTGCGTGTTGAGTGGCAGAACTCAACGCCGCGCTTAACCTCGACACCAGAGTGACCGAATGGAAATATAAATTTAAGTAAATATTTCATCTCCTCGAGTGGGGATCGAACCCACAACTAACCGATTTTACAGTCACAATTCGTGCCGCTGCGCCACAACTGGCTTCTGAACTGAACTGAATTTTATTGTTACCTAACCTTTTTTTTGCTCTTAGATAAATATAATTTTTCTGTTTTTAGAATATCACTCTATGCAGTTTTACGTTTAAATTACATTTTATTTTGAAATTTATTTTCTCAATATTATATACAATGATATTTGTATATGAATGAATGGTAGTCCTCTAAATTTAGATATATTTATTTTCATTTGTAGAACAAGAACAGTATCTCGACCACTGGCTTTAGCAATGATTTACCGTTCGCTTCTGCTTTAATTTGGCACATCATAAATTTAACGAACAAATTTTGTTACTGTAGCAATTTAATATTTAATATTAAATTTCTGTAAATTATTTCAGATATAATATTCCGATGATATAAATAATAAACTGAAAACTGCGTCACTATTGCTTATACACATGTATAGTAATCAGAAATGTGGAAATTGCCAAAATTCGGCTGAAAGTGTTCAACGGAGTGTCTTAAAACTAGGTTTCCTGTGCCTACCCTGCTGAACGGGATACAGCGTGAAGCTGAGAAGAAAAGTTCTAAAACATGATGTGTAAAAATAGCTGGTCACTTTTTTAATATTCGAATTCTTTTATTATTCGACTCGCGCTTGACCGGTTCTTTTATTATATTATACAGTGTAGCGTCTAATGAATACCACAACATAATTATAGTAAGAAAGAAATTATATAATTATAAAGATAAGAATTTTTAATAATCACTGAAGACAAAATACCATCATGTACAATGGCATAGATTCTTGTAAATTAAGCAATTAAAAAGGGTTGCGACGTGATTGAGGCACAAATGGGTTTTAGTGCAAGCACGGTCTTCAGAAAACAAATAATACGGAATGAACGCGGTGTTAGATTGCTTTAGCTCGTGTAAACGAGCCTTTATAGAAAGCGGGTTAACCTTAATTGTAAATTGCATTCTATTAAAGATATTTAGTATGATTCCTGTTCATTTAAAACTTAAAAGGCTTATAATATACTCGTGTACATATTATGTGGTTCTCATTGTTGTCTAGAATACTTGTCAATTTCTATTAGTATCAGAATACGATTTGAACTTAACTGAAAAAAAATAGTATTATTTAATATAATAAATACTTTATATTATTTAATATAATAAATACTTTATATTATTTAATATAATAAATATTTTTTTTAATATTAAAAGGCTAACATAAATTTCTGTTTTTCATCTTGTAAATCCATACCTATATTATAAATTCGAAAGTAACTCTGTCTGTCTGTCTGTCTGTCTGTCTGTCTGTCTGTCTGTCTGTCTGTTACGCAATCAGGGCCAAACCGCTAATTCAATTGTGATAAAATACTCATAAAGAGATACTTAAGGGTCTTCGGATGAACATAGGTTACTTTTTTTTCTCATATTTGTAATATTGTCGATATATACTAATATATTAAAATTCTTTTTAGTTTGACAGGCAATTTATTCCGCCATGTTAATAACAACCGACCGTTGCTAAGCAACGGTTTGCAAAGTTTGTTTGTTATAAGAAAACGTCACCCAAAATGAGCTTAACGCATACATGACGTGCGCCGACTTAACCTTATGAGATACATAAAAACAATGTTTTACAAAAATATTGTTCTTTAATGTTTAAAAAACGTCCGCTATACATATAACATGTTTATCTCTGAAGGTTAAGCAAAAGTAATCATTTTAATTAATTTATTTTATATTTATCGGGTTTTTGTTCTATGTATTTTCTATAATTTGATATTGATCCTTATGAAAATGAATATAATAGTAACTTTTAACATTTCATCTGGATTGAAATTATAGTTTACTGTATAACATTCTAATAAATAATTAAGGAGATGTCACTGATTCGAAATGACCTAGCCTACGAGCGGCACAGTATGACCGACGCGAACGGGCAGATGACTTTGACAGTTTTGTAAATTTTCATACATTTTCGAACTACTATTAATTTTTATGTAATTTTAATTAATTTATACTTTCCTTTGGTTCTTCGCTTATTCGAGTAGTAGTTTAATTAGATTTTCATAAATTTCTTGGTGTGGTGTAAGTTGCGGCCCTGTGCGGCAGCGGCATAATATTATTTAAGTACTTATTATTTAAGGAAAGAATTGTTGGTTATTTCATCTTGGATGGTTATCTATTGCGTTGTTATACACTTAATAAAATATGGTTTTAGTTTTTTGGGATTTTATTTGATATTGCTCGCAAAACTTATCATATTTAATGTAGAAAGGACTTTAGTTAGGTATTTCATATAGTATCTATGTACGCGCGCAAGGAAAACGTGTAAAAAGATTTTTCCCGGGTAAATCAGTAAAATCGATCACTGAAAGTCCAATAAAAATCAGTTTAGTTATTCTGGACATTAGCTCGGGGAAATAGAAAGACAGACAGAGACAAAAAATATAATATTTTTTATTGTATTTAAGTATTATGTAAATAACCACATGCACTTGCAAAAAGCATAGCACAACACATTTAATTTTAATTCTTTTAAATATTTATTTTACTTTGATGATATTAATAATGTAGCTGGTTTTGTTTAATTTTTTTTATATTTTAATATGATTACGTTTACTTATAATTTTTTTCATTCAAATTAGATATTTTCAAAAACAATTTCATAAATATATCTAATAAGCATTCGTATAGTTCAAGCGGGCGAAGCCGCGTCCGGGTCCGCTAGTAGTAATATAAAAAATAAGGGTAGTAAATAGGGAACAAGACCAATCAGGGCCAGACTGAAATATTAAATATTTTCATTTCGTCATGCTGGTTGGACAAAATGAAAATATTTAATATTTCAGTGCGACAAAGCGCGGCGTTAATTTGCGCTATTCAACGCTCGATTCGGCGAAAAACCTGGAAGATAAGTGTCTTCCCTCTGCCTCCCATGCTACATGAAAATTAAAATTTAGAATAAAATATGGAACAAAACAGTACACTTAATATCGATGTCAATTTAATTTCTTTTAATCTTAAATATTCTTAATTTAATTAAATGAATAATGACATTTAAAGTTGCAAAGTAAACCACACAAGTAGCAGGAATATGAAGAAACGCTAATCGAGTCCAGGGAATAATGAACACAAGTTCCCAGAGTGTTAAGTCAATTATTGAAGTTAGTACTTTGTTAGATTCTGAAGTCGTTCTACGTGTGAGTGGTTTCAAGATGGTATATATATATATATATATATATATATATATATATATATATATATATATATATATATTAGAATTCACCCTTAAAACTGAAAATAATTTCATAAATATATTTAATAAATTATCGTATAGTTTAAGCGGATGAAGCCGCTTGTGTCCGCATAAATATTGTTAAGTCAATCGTGGCTCCGTCAGACAGCGTGTGACTGTATACCCGATGATTGTGCATTCGGCGCAATAGTCCATTTCCCCGCTCTGGTGTACCGTGGAGTTCTGCCACAAAATATACTATGGTTCTAATTTGGTTCGAATGAAAAGAAGAAAGTGTTCCGACACTATGCTCTCTCTGGTCTCACACTACTCTCAGGAAATTTTAGAATCGTTCTGATCAGAGCCGACATTTAAAATACTTCTCTGTAAGTGCTTATATAGAAGTATTTTAAATTCGGTGAATGAGTCAGACTTGATCTCGTAGACTTTATCGGGAATATTTTTTTTCCTAAATACAAACGGTCACTCGTAATTTTCACACACTTCTGCACAATAAGATTGCTTTAAGTAACTTAGCATCTGAGTAAAACGACGTCTTTTGGATTAGACAGAGAGATCATCATCGAAATTTCAGCTCAATCGGACAATGTGAAAAAGTGGGTCAAATTCATCTTGCAAGATTTTAAATACACTAATATGTGTATTAGTAACACGGATATCGAATAAAAGCTTGTAATGACGACAAAATCAATGAAGAAACATAACAGAATATAGTTGTCGAATATAGACCTATTATTTTTTTAAAGTCGGTTAAACATATATAAATTTAGATTCGTAGAAACGAAAATTAACCACAAACTAATTTAATAGCCACTAGAGCATTTCAGAGATGCAAGATTGAATTTTGATATTCAGGGTTTCTACATGCATTTGCATTTATCTCTTTTGAAAATTGAAGCGGTTCAACATTCCAACTTTATATATAAAGTAGACTTTTTAGACCATTAAGAAAGTTAAAGGATTTTAAAAGCTTAGTTAGCAACTTATAATAGAGATATTTTTTAAATTCTGAATTTATATAATTATTCAAATGCTGGACTGATTTTAAATAAGCATCAGCAAATATATTTTTTTCATTTTGCTTTTTTTTAAGTTATTTTGATTATACGTGCTAGTAAGTATCATGAGATGTTGCATATTGTTTAGATCATAAAAAGATACTTACGAAGTGCATAAAAAGGAGCTTCATTGTATTTAACCACACTATATTTCCAAAGAGTGAATGTGGAGAATACAATTTTACACTAGTGGCCATCGTAGCGCATTGGGACAGCATCTAGCTGTAATCGAGATAGATGTGGCCTCTGTTTTCACTTTGGGGAATCAATTATTTTCATTTCCCCGCTCTGGTTAGGCAAATTGTGGCGTTGCCTCACTGGCCACAATAATAACAATAATATGCTGTAGGCCAGCGAGCTGATGGGGAGAAGCGACCCCAAGGACCACGGACGAAATTGTTATGTATCCCTCGTGTCTGCCTTGCCTTTATTGGCAGATAGTGGAGCGTAAGAGCAATATGCGTAGTGCACAATCTGCATAATAGCAAGGAAACCTGCTCAAGAGCTTCTCATAGGTCCATTAGTCTCCTTCGATATCGCAGTTTCCAATCTACCCATCCCTATTCCATATCCTCAATTGAGTTTTCCATAGGTCCTACGCATTATCCGCCTTCCAAAGGACCGAGTCCTTTTGAACCTGAGAATTATGAAAGAGAAACATAATAAAAGCTTTACGCTGTATCCCACTCATAGCAGAATAGTCAGAGGGAACCTGGGAACCTAGTGTTAAGACACTCCGTTTCGCATTAAGGCACTTCTGTTTCCTATCTTCCGCCGAATTCTTAAGGCATTGCGTGTTGAGATACGGTACTCAACGTTGTGATTTGCCTCATAATCAGAGTGATAAAGTTAAAATATTAAATATTTTATTTCCCCAAGTGGGAATCGAACCCTCAACGGTCGCATTTACAGTCGCACCCTTGGGCCACTGCGCCATGGCCTAACGACTAACCACAAAATATTTCAAATTACGCCGGAAAGTACAGGAATGGAGGGTCTTGACCCTAGGTTTTCTCTAACCACCCTGTTATATGCGGAATAAAGCGTGAGAAAACATTTTTTTGCTTCCTTTTAACAAAAAGTTAAAAGGAAGCAAAAAAATGTTTTATCTTTTAAATTTAAATTTTTAAATAGGTTACGAACATCTTGCAAGGTAAAAGGCATTTATCTGAAAATCAGTTTTTCCGTAAAACTTTCCAGATTAGCCAGCAGTAGCTTCATTAAAAACTTTGCGGGGTCTCACACTGCCACCGTTAAAAAGGATAACAAACTAAAAAAATAGCATGCAGATTACTAGCATTCCAGTCAGTATTTATATTTAGGACAGCGACAGTTAACAAAATCAATAAGTATCAATCTTGAATAAATGTAAAAGTTTGTGATGATGAATTTTTGTTCTATTTTCACGCAAAAACTACTGAAAAATTAAAGTAAAACTTACATATATCAGAATAACACAGACTACAATTTATGTAAAATTTTCATAATTGGGCTATACTAGTAGCTTAAGTGGATGAAGCTGCGATTGACTCACTAGTAATATAATATATGAATACTTAAAAAACTAAATTAATATAAAGAAACTAAATGAATATGTGGTATAATTAGATTAACGTCTAAAGAAAAATTAAGAAGAATAATGTACCATTTCTACGTAATAGCAAGATGCCTGGCATAGTACGACAATTGTTAAAGAAAAACATAAGTAAAATATAAAATTTTATAAATTGTCTATGCTTATAATAAATCTGTACAAGGGTTGTTTTTGTACATTGAACATATATAAAAAAAATTGCCATCGTGTTAAAAGATAACTAACAGAATAAATTTCCAGTATTTTTTTGGTGTTTTTATCTGTTTATCTGTTTATGTGTCACGTATATCGTAAAAAGTACAAAACAAATTTAAGCATCTTTTATACATAAAAATTGTTAGTAACTCAGAGTACGATGTAGTTTTTATTGCATTGTAATCGCTTTGCTTCATTAATAGATATATTATTTAAAGTCGAAAAAAAGTTTATATTTGAGATAGCAGAACATGCAACGCTATCTATCGTAACACTAGGTTCCCTCTGCCTATTTTACTAAACGGGAAAATAGTCATATGTATTTTTTTTACTTTCATACTAAAAAAGATCATCGTAAAAAATATATTTTTTAATAAAGTGCAACTCAAACACTCATATAGAGAACGCAACTATTCTATGTATTTTTCGAGCTTTGGGTAAATCTAAATTGTATGAAATGAAAAAGCTATATTGACTTTAACGACTAACGTTTTGAACGTTTTATATTTTTATTGTTACTTTGAAAATAAACAATATAAAAAGTATTTTTTAATAAGACTATTTCTCTATTAATAATCTAAATTTGTTTATCCTATTAATATGGTGGACTAATTTAGATTGACCTAGCTTAGGCTGTCATCGACGTCGTTTTACTCAGATGCTAAGTTACTTAAAGCAATCTTATTGTGCAGAAGTGTGTGAAAATTACGAGTGACCGTTTGTATTTAGGAAAAAAAATATTCCCGATAAAGTCTACGAGATCAAGTCTGACTCATTCACCGAATTTAAAATACTTCTATATAAGCACTTACAGAGAAGTATTTTAAATGTCGGCTCTGATCAGAACGATTCTAAAATTTCCTGAGAGTAGTGTGAGACCAGAGAGAGCATAGTGTCGGAACACTTTCTTCTTTTCATTCGAACCAAATTAGAACCATAATATATTTTGTGGCAGAACTCCACGGTACACCAGAGCGGGGAAATGGACTATTGCGCCGAATGCACAATCATCGGGTATACAGTCACACGCTGTCTGACGGAGCCACGATTGACTTAACAATATTTATGCGGACACAAGCGGCTTCATCCGCTTAAACTATACGATAATTTATTAAATATATTTATGAAATTATTTTCAGTTTTAAGGGTGAATTCTAATATATATATATATATATATATATATATATATATATATATATATATATATATATATATATATATATATATATATATATTAGAATTCACCCTTAAAACTGAAAATAATTTCATAAATATATTTAATAAATTATCGTATAGTTTAAGCGGATGAAGCCGCTTGTGTCCGCATAAATATTGTTAAGTCAATCGTGGCTCCGTCAGACAGCGTGTGACTGTATACCCGATGATTGTGCATTCGGCGCAATAGTCCATTTCCCCGCTCTGGTGTACCGTGGAGTTCTGCCACAAAATATACTATGGTTCTAATTTGGTTCGAATGAAAAGAAGAAAGTGTTCCGACACTATGCTCTCTCTGGTCTCACACTACTCTCAGGAAATTTTAGAATCGTTCTGATCAGAGCCGACATTTAAAATACTTCTCTGTAAGTGCTTATATAGAAGTATTTTAAATTCGGTGAATGAGTCAGACTTGATCTCGTAGACTTTATCGGGAATATTTTTTTTCCTAAATACAAACGGTCACTCGTAATTTTCACACACTTCTGCACAATAAGATTGCTTTAAGTAACTTAGCATCTGAGTAAAACGACGTCGATGACAGCCTAAGCTAGGTCAATCTAAATTAGTCCACCATATTAATAGGATAAACAAATTTAGATTATTAATAGAGAAATAGTCTTATTAAAAAATACTTTTTATATTGTTTATTTTCAAAGTAACAATAAAAATATAAAACGTTCAAAACGTTAGTCGTTAAAGTCAATATAGCTTTTTCATTTCATACAATTTAGATTTACCCAAAGCTCGAAAAATACATAGAATAGTTGCGTTCTCTATATGAGTGTTTGAGTTGCACTTTATTAAAAAATATATTTTTTACGATGATCTTTTTTAGTATGAAAGTAAAAAAAATACATATGACTATTTTCCCGTTTAGTAAAATAGGCAGAGGGAACCTAGTGTTACGATAGATAGCGTTGCATGTTCTGCTATCTCAAATATAAACTTTTTTTCGACTTTAAATAATATATCTATTAATGAAGCAAAGCGATTACAATGCAATAAAAACTACATCGTACTCTGAGTTACTAACAATTTTTATGTATAAAAGATGCTTAAATTTGTTTTGTACTTTTTACGATATACGTGACACATAAACAGATAAACAGATAAAAACACCAAAAAAATACTGGAAATTTATTCTGTTAGTTATCTTTTAACACGATGGCAATTTTTTTTATATATGTTCAATGTACAAAAACAACCCTTGTACAGATTTATTATAAGCATAGACAATTTATAAAATTTTATATTTTACTTATGTTTTTCTTTAACAATTGTCGTACTATGCCAGGCATCTTGCTATTACGTAGAAATGGTACATTATTCTTCTTAATTTTTCTTTAGACGTTAATCTAATTATACCACATATTCATTTAGTTTCTTTATATTAATTTAGTTTTTTAAGTATTCATATATTATATTACTAGTGAGTCAATCGCAGCTTCATCCACTTAAGCTACTAGTATAGCCCAATTATGAAAATTTTACATAAATTGTAGTCTGTGTTATTCTGATATATGTAAGTTTTACTTTAATTTTTCAGTAGTTTTTGCGTGAAAATAGAACAAAAATTCATCATCACAAACTTTTACATTTATTCAAGATTGATACTTATTGATTTTGTTAACTGTCGCTGTCCTAAATATAAATACTGACTGGAATGCTAGTAATCTGCATGCTATTTTTTTAGTTTGTTATCCTTTTTAACGGTGGCAGTGTGAGACCCCGCAAAGTTTTTAATGAAGCTACTGCTGGCTAATCTGGAAAGTTTTACGGAAAAACTGATTTTCAGATAAATGCCTTTTACCTTGCAAGATGTTCGTAACCTATTTAAAAATTTAAATTTAAAAGATAAAACATTTTTTTGCTTCCTTTTAACTTTTTGTTAAAAGGAAGCAAAAAAATGTTTTCTCACGCTTTATTCCGCATATAACAGGGTGGTTAGAGAAAACCTAGGGTCAAGACCCTCCATTCCTGTACTTTCCGGCGTAATTTGAAATATTTTGTGGTTAGTCGTTAGGCCATGGCGCAGTGGCCCAAGGGTGCGACTGTAAATGCGACCGTTGAGGGTTCGATTCCCACTTGGGGAAATAAAATATTTAATATTTTAACTTTATCACTCTGATTATGAGGCAAATCACAACGTTGAGTACCGTATCTCAACACGCAATGCCTTAAGAATTCGGCGGAAGATAGGAAACAGAAGTGCCTTAATGCGAAACGGAGTGTCTTAACACTAGGTTCCCAGGTTCCCTCTGACTATTCTGCTATGAGTGGGATACAGCGTAAAGCTTTTATTATGTTTCTCTTTCATAATTCTCAGGTTCAAAAGGACTCGGTCCTTTGGAAGGCGGATAATGCGTAGGACCTATGGAAAACTCAATTGAGGATATGGAATAGGGATGGGTAGATTGGAAACTGCGATATCGAAGGAGACTAATGGACCTATGAGAAGCTCTTGAGCAGGTTTCCTTGCTATTATGCAGATTGTGCACTACGCATATTGCTCTTACGCTCCACTATCTGCCAATAAAGGCAAGGCAGACACGAGGGATACATAACAATTTCGTCCGTGGTCCTTGGGGTCGCTTCTCCCCATCAGCTCGCTGGCCTACAGCATATTATTGTTATTATTGTGGCCAGTGAGGCAACGCCACAATTTGCCTAACCAGAGCGGGGAAATGAAAATAATTGATTCCCCAAAGTGAAAACAGAGGCCACATCTATCTCGATTACAGCTAGATGCTGTCCCAATGCGCTACGATGGCCACTAGTGTAAAATTGTATTCTCCACATTCACTCTTTGGAAATATAGTGTGGTTAAATACAATGAAGCTCCTTTTTATGCACTTCGTAAGTATCTTTTTATGATCTAAACAATATGCAACATCTCATGATACTTACTAGCACGTATAATCAAAATAACTTAAAAAAAAGCAAAATGAAAAAAATATATTTGCTGATGCTTATTTAAAATCAGTCCAGCATTTGAATAATTATATAAATTCAGAATTTAAAAAATATCTCTATTATAAGTTGCTAACTAAGCTTTTAAAATCCTTTAACTTTCTTAATGGTCTAAAAAGTCTACTTTATATATAAAGTTGGAATGTTGAACCGCTTCAATTTTCAAAAGAGATAAATGCAAATGCATGTAGAAACCCTGAATATCAAAATTCAATCTTGCATCTCTGAAATGCTCTAGTGGCTATTAAATTAGTTTGTGGTTAATTTTCGTTTCTACGAATCTAAATTTATATATGTTTAACCGACTTTAAAAAAATAATAGGTCTATATTCGACAACTATATTCTGTTATGTTTCTTCATTGATTTTGTCGTCATTACAAGCTTTTATTCGATATCCGTGTTACTAATACACATATTAGTGTATTTAAAATCTTGCAAGATGAATTTGACCCACTTTTTCACATTGTCCGATTGAGCTGAAATTTCGATGATGATCTCTCTGTCTAATCCAAACGTGGGTATCAAACTACAGGACTTGATTAATACAATACACTATTAAAAAATATAAAAGCTTATTTTTAAAAGCGTTCTTTTAATTAATGTTTTATTAATGAACAGATTTTTTATATAGATATGGTCATAACACGGTAGTCAAAATTCTTTCCTTTGCTTTTCCAATTCTTGTTAGTTAGGTAAGTATAATTTAATTTACACATAATTTTTTATGCAATTGAAAAAGTAAAAATATGTATATTGCTATAAATGACCAACTAAATTAGTTTAGATATGACAATTATGGATGTATCATTATATTTAGAACTAGCGACCCACTCCCGGCTTCGCCCGCATACGACCTACAATTATTTTATTATGCTGTATTTTGAATATAAATGTATAATAAATGCATAATTTTGAATAAGTGCAAGCGCCACTGGGCTGTTTGCGAGGACGAAATCCGCGGCAAGAGCATCCCCCGCAAGACGCGAATCTATTCTTGCGGCCGTAAACAGAACGTTGAATAATTTTAATTTGATATTTCCTCGAAAAGTATACGTCCAATTTACACGCTATAAAAGCCAATGCTTTTCGTCATAAAATTTCGTTGATGATGGAATAACTTTCGTTCATAAGTTTCAATATCTTTGTCAAAGAAAAAACGTTAAAATGTCACCTTGCAATTTTCATTTTTTTTTGTCACAATATGTCTTATTGTGATTTATTTATAAGAAATAGATCCAGAACGTCGCGGACTTTATTTTAAAACTAATGAAACTGAATGTTTTTGTAGTACAATGTACCCACATTGTAACAGTATGTACCTCGGATATAAGTTAAAAATAAATAAAATAAAATATGCATGGCAATATACATGAATAACATAGTTAATTATGAATAATACAAACTATATATTTTTCATACCATATTAATGGAGACGAGTTCAAGTATTGTCGTCCCGAATGTCGCGACCGTCCTTCTGTCTATATAGGTGGCGGTGATGCTTGGAAGGCAGCGGTCGAGTCGCACTCTTAAGTACTACGGTACTAATAAATATGATACATAAAGACTCGTACCAAATGTATAATAAATATAATGTGATAATTCGAAGTCTATGATGGCACGATCTTTCAGGATCGAAATTCTTATAAAGGCAATATATGTATAGGAGCGACGCATATTGTGGTTCAAAGTGATCTTTGAACATTATTATAATATTGAATGTTGCTTGACGTCGCGAAGGCTGACGTAATGGGCTTATGCGAACTATTATAGCGACATTAACTATGTCGTGGCTGATGCCGTCTCGCAGTACGCTCGTGATACGTAAACTATGCTTGTATGGCATTGGCCATTGATATATTGTATACCACTTCTGCGACTTGGTATACGACTAGTAGGTGTGTGGTACTATTTTATGCTCCAGCTCCGGTGTATGTAGTAGTGTCCGGCTGTCTCATACGGGTGTGTGGTGCTATTTTATGTCCTGGAACTCAGGTGTATGTAGTAGTGTCCGCCTACGGTTCGAGACACGACTGTGGGGTGTGTGCCGTGCGTTTATTTAACATATCGGCCGCCTTGCGGTAGTGCGGTCGTTCCAACAACTTATATTGATCTCACAAATCAATCAACATCATGAATCACCATTCTAATACAATCTTAATATAAACAAGCGTAACAAGTACCTTCAGAAAGATCCCACACAAACGTCTCGGAGGGTTCAACGCTGACTGTAAAGCTGCGGTCTGGTCGGAACTCACGGTGTGGGGGCGGGGCGGTGCCCGTACTCTTTCTTCCTTTTATTATAACTAGTTCGCAGTTATAGTGGAGAGGAAGATAGGACGCGCTCTTGGCTTTTTCTCGAAAGAGCTTCGAGTTTTGACAATGTTATATTGTCGAGTTTCTGTTATTTGAATAAACTTCTGATGGCAAATATTTTATTAAAGCGATACTTTCCTATGGCATAGATAAAATACTTAACACTGTTACCTCTGAATCTCTAAAAGATTTTGAGTTCTTCACGATCGCAACTGTGGGCGGATCTAACCACTAGACACATCACGAGCCAAGGCAATATTTATTTAATAATATTTTTAAACGTGTTTGGGGTATCAGTTACAACATATATTTAACTATTTCTGCAGCGCACGCGGCTAAAGTAATACGATGGCGTCATTATTTATTGTTATTTCATTATTTAAGGCTAAGTAAGAATTAAATCGTAATGATATATATAATATAGTGTATGGCACTCCTGAAGAATGTAGCTTCCTTACAAAACAAACAAAAAGTAAATCGGACCAGTAGTTCCAGAGATGTTAGCGTTTAAACAACCCGCTTTCCGCCTTATTATATTAGTATAGATTAAGATTATTTTCGTAACTCTTTTGAGCAAATACTAAAATTTATATAAGGCCTGGAAAAGAAGAAAGAAATAATACTCATATAAAGTAATGTGAGTAATACGACCTTGTATTCTCAACGGCATTTAAATGTCAGCGTGTATCTCCGATTTCGCGTTATTTTATGCGTGTTACTAAACTTGTTAGAAAGTCTGTATTTCACCAGTTTCGGTATTGAATTGCTTTCCCTTGATGTTTTATATATTACGAACAGACTTTAATACTTTTATGTTTTGAACTATCTCTAGTCATTTGCAGGTAAAAAGTGAATATAAAGAATGTGCTTTTACACGTCCCGCGCATATAAAAGCATTAGTCATGAGAATATCTTGGTTTATCTATATCTATACTTCTATACTAATATCATAAAAAAGAAAGATTTAGTATTTTTGTATGTATGTTTATATTGTTTTCACACAAAAACTACCGGAACGATTTCAAAAATTCTTTCACTTTTAGAAAGCTGCATCTTCACTGACCAACATAGACTATATTACGTTTTCAAATAAAATAGGGATCACTAATAAAAATGCAATAATAAGAAAATATTTTATTAACTATAAAAATGCTCGTAGTTTTTAAAATTCTTATAGAAATAAACAACTTTCTAAAATATTCTTTACTTGTATGCGTTGTAATAACTATTGGGAGCTATGAAACAAAAAAATACATTCTCATTTATATAAATATATTATATGTTATTATAATATAATATATAAGATATTATATGTTATTTTAATTTTTATCTTAAATAAACAAATGTATTTTAATCGAATTTATTTTCTTAAAAAATTAAGAGTGCCCAAAAAAGCAATAATTTCTCTATGAGGATATAAATAAATAGTTATAAAGGTCAGTTATTTAATCATAACACCATTCATACATGACGAATGTTATAATAAAAAGTGAATAAAAACAATTAAACCGATTATACCGCACCGCACTTGCGTCTTCGCTCTTTTTATCGGTTAAAGTCGTTTCTGAGATAAGCAGCAACAAACTGAAAAATCAACAAACAGACAAAATTTTTAAATATCATTGTTTCTAGTTTAATTTCTTTGTTAAATG
Organism: Heliconius himera; assembly: GCA_021202915.1. NCBI lineage: Eukaryota > Metazoa > Arthropoda > Insecta > Lepidoptera > Nymphalidae > Heliconius > Heliconius himera. Next base: position 27,557 of record JAJHJA010000582.1, read on the forward strand.
CCCCCATTAATAATTTTTGATATTATACTTTTAATGAAAATCGAAAGTATGGTTTTAATAATTTTCACTTTAGAAATCTTAAGTGCGCTGCAAGCATAGCTACATAGCATAAGCTATATAATTTATTAAAATAAGAACGTAATTCCCTGTGCTTTAACAAACAAATAATTCACAAATTTAAGCGGGCGAAGCCGCAAGCTGGTCGCTAGTGGAACATAAAAGTATCCAATTAATCCAAGGACCATTTTCATAATATACTGTAGATATTTCGCAAATTGATATATAAGCCTACAATAAGCTAGTCAAACAGGATTATATCCTTAATTTTTAAATGAAAAAAAATATATATATTCAAGAAAATTTCTTTATTATTTTTTAATTTCATACCAACTGGAATCTTCGAATGCCCCTCAATTTCTATATCCATATATTCATACTTACATAACTAAATGTAACGTTATGATTAGATGATATGATTAATCGGGGCTTAGCGTACCCTCCAAAGTACTGAGATCATATCCAAACCAATTTGATTGATTTGAGTGGTGCTTATAAAGTAATTGCCGAAATGAAAATTTACTTCATTTAATTCCTCCTTCAAATGTACTTTCGAAGCCGTCGATTCGCAGAGGCACGGGGTTGCGACTGTAAACGCGATGGTTGCGGGTTCGATTTCCACTAGTAGGAATGTAGAATATATTTAAATATTTGAATATATAAAAAATGTAGAAAATGTTCTGGTGACGAGGCAAAACACACCGAAGAGTTCCACAACTCAACACACAATTCCTTCAGAATTCGAAACGGAAGTTCCCTAATTTCCGCCGAATTCTGTGAAGCAAAAAACCATATTTTTTATTATTATGTACTTACTTAAATAGTGTTGCTCGATAAATGTCACTTTAGTCAGTTGTAAATTATCATTTTTTTCAGTAGTATTTTTTCTTGCATACTGAAAGTTAATAGTAAATATTTCATTCCTCTGAGTAGGAATCGAACCCAATACCGCTCGTTCACAGTCGCACGATATTACATAGAATAAACATATAAAAAAGTGAAATAAATAAAAAAAAATACATGGCAACATCTTGCGCGGTTTCTGTCAAGTTCAGTGTCACAATGAAAAGCACCACAAGGGATGAGATTAGACAAAGTGACACTGTAGTACCGCGGGGATTGAACAGTTGTATTATTTTAGTACAAATGTACTGCAACCTATGAAGAGAAATGTTTCTATTTTGTTTTGGCTAAAATATTATAATAATAAAGGCCATTGAGGCGGTCCCGGCAAAATAAATTAACTGTATTTCTATATCACGATTTAAAAAAATTGTGAAAAGACGTTTGTGTGTTAAAGGTTATTACCAAATTAATGATTTTGTAACTGATAACACGCCTTGGGAATGAAATGCTCGCTCCAGTCTGTTTCAAAGGTATCATTGTCACAGATAATTAAATATGTATTTGTTTAAAATTGATTTTAAAAAATAGGTCCCGCTGAGTTTCTTGCGCCGGTTCTTCTCAGGTCTGAGGCATTAACTTTAGTGAACTTGTGGTAAATTTAACGTTCAAAAAATGAAGCATGTAACTTCTTATTTTGAATAAAATTATTTGAATTTGAATTTGTAGACGCTAATGTTATGGGCTTAATTCCCACTCGTGGGCTACGGAGTGTCTGAACACTAGGTTTCCTCTGTCTGTTATATTTGACGTACTGTGGGGTAAGAAAATTCGGTGGCAGGTAATAGGTCAAACAGTTCTCCAGAACGCTCCTCATATTTAATGGGGTAGAAAATGCACAGCGAGGAGACAAAATGTTCAAGCCTTTCGCAGAGCAGAGATCTTGGGGTCATTGGGCCCAAAAAATCTAAATCATAATTATGGAGTTCTTGACTTTTTTGTGTTTTTTGTAGCAATTAATGTTTAGTTCGTATTCTTAGTTTATATTACAAAAATAAAACAAATGTAGCAAAACAGTATCAGCATTTTTACAAAATTTATATTGTATATAATTTTTTTCGCAAATCCAAGATGGTGTATCTGTCTGCTGTAGGCTCAGCGTGATTATGTCTAAGTACTGTAGTAACAATGCTATGATAAAATGTGAATACAAAATGCAACGATTTATTTCTTGAAGAAAAAGGACATTTTTTGATGAAAAGAAGAAAAACGTTTTTCACGATACCTGAGATTGTTACTATCTTTTTGCGTACCGTTCCGAAATGTCGGTTACTATAAACTTTACGATACGAACATGTGGTGGCCCTTTAGGGCTGCTAGCTTTGTGCTTTAAGCCAACCACCCAGCTATGTTTTTTTCATATTTAAAGAAAGATTTTTTTTATTATTTAAATTATTTGGAAACAGCCTTAATACAAAATACAATAATCCATAGACAGAACTGTACAAAATTTAAACGTTTTTTTTTACAATACGTAGAAATAGCATAGAAATTAAATATAATTCATAATTTTATTCTAATTGTTTAATTCTTTATGCTTTTGTATTTCTTCTTATGCATACATGTATATGTATACATATATGTGTTTGTATGTTTTTTACCTTTTTATACTTTTATCTCTAATTTTTCTTTCTAATTATGAATTAAAGCATGAAGAGTTGCAAGTTGTGAGAGTGGCGTCGCGCTTTGGCTTGTTAGAGTGAAGAAATTAAAATAAGTCATTCTATCGAGTAGCCACAATCATTTTACCTTCACAATACTATTTATGACAAATATATTTAGAAACTCACAAAAAAATTATAATAAAAGCAACATTTTCGTTATATTACACCTAACATCAAGTATATAAGTCGAAAAGTTTAGTTCTTTCTTATTTCCAGTGACACATAGTATATTTGTTACAACGTGCTAAAGTTCGCGGTCCCGCGGGTGTAGGCAGCCTGTCATCCGTTGCTGTCTCATGAGATGTTTTTAACATCAATCTTTTCTATTTTTTTTGTTACTCTCACGTTATTTCTTATAATAATAGCTTCACGCTGTATCCCGCAAATAGCAGGGTAAACAGGACATGAAAATAATCCATTTCTCATGTGGAAATCGGACTCTTAACCATCACGTTTACGGTTAGACTATGTGTCTGAATTCGGTGTTGTTTTATATATAAATATACATTTTTTTTCAGCTTCACGCTGTATCCCGCATATAGTAGGGTAGGCATTGCGTATTGATTGGCAGAACTCAACGCCGCGCTTTGTTTTGACACCAGGGCAAAGAAATGGAAATATAAATTAAAGTAAATATTTCATCTCCGCGAGTGTGGATCGAACCCACAACCAGCAAGTTTTACAGTCACACTTTGTGGCCCTGCGCCACGACCTGGCCTCATGGAAATTTAGTATTGATATGAACATCATATGCTCAAGTTGTATTTATGCTGTCTACACTTCACAAGATATATTATATGTTGGCAACAACAAGAAATTTGAAAATGTTACCAACACCAGAAAACGGTTTAGTATAACAGCCACCAAATCATCTTTATATGGCACCAAAACAATTACCACATCGCTACGGCCCATTATTTTCCACGATATCAAGGCAATTTTCGACCGAACGCGAAATAAGGGATTCACATAAAAACATGTCTACTACAAGATTTATTGCTATGCAAGATTTGGCATGATTTGTTTGTTCGCCTTTATTACTTATCGAGCGAGTCAGAAATGGTTTGTGGTAAACTTTCCATTTATTCCGTGTTGGGGTTCGTTCGATTTAATCGTTTCATTGCTTTGATTGTTTGTAAATGTTTTGTGAAGAATTCAAGTATTAGTGGAACTACTGTTTATTTTTTTTTAGCTTCACGCTGTATCTCGCACATAGCAGGGTAGACAGAGGGAACTTTGGAACCTAGGGTTTGGGCACTCTTTTTCCATTAAGACACTTCAATTCCCCACTTTCTGTTCTGTCCGAATTCGTTACCAGAGCTATGAAAATTATTTAATATTTTATTTCCTCGAGTGGGAATCGAACCCACAATCTGTCGTGCTTAAACTATCACAATTGTGCCCCTGCGTCAGTAGTGACCTGAAACATACTTCAAGCCGGATAAATGCACTACAACAGTAATAAGTTTCAATGGAATGTGAAAAAAGTAATCCTACAAAATCCAATATGGCCGACTGATTGAAAGCCTGAATTAAAATCAAGCAGGAATTCCTCCAATTTAGGTTTAAAATATATGTATAAAAGTAGTAATTTTTCCAAAAGGCGTATATTAAAACGTTTTACACCCGTTGGTTAAAAATGAGATCCGCTCGCCAGATGTCGACATGATATTTTTTTTAGCAAAAAATCACAATAAGTCCGACTGAATACATTTTCGTAACCACCGGCCGAATGTCACTGATTCGTGGAGGTTTTTTGAATACGCTTATAGAATAGGTATAAAAGATTGAATAAAAGTTTATTTGTTTTATCTGTGCGCGATTCTGATATGTTTTTATTTTATCTATATATTTGTTTCCCGTGTCTGTGGAGAGAGAATTTAGTTTTATTTTTTTAGCTGTATTCAACACATAGCAGGGTAGGCAGACGGAACCTAGTTTTATGACACTCTGTTCCCATTAAAGCACTTCCGTTCTCCACTTTCCGCCGAATTCGGAAGACATTTTGTGTTGTGTTGTGATTTTGCAACGAATTCTGGAGGCATTGCGTGTTGAGTGGCAGAACTCAACACCGCGCTTAACCTCAACACCAGAGCGAAGAAATGGAAATATAAATTTAAGTAAATATTTCATCTCCTCGAGTGGAACCCTCGAACCCACAACCAGTCGGTTTTGCAGTCACACCTCGTGCCGCTGCGCCACGACCGGCCGGTTGAGTTAATTACGACTTAAACTTAACTGTTATGATTTATGAAGGTAATCTCCACTAACAATTCAACTTTGCTTACTTTATTGTATAAAATATTATACAATAGTGCTTCGGAAATATATATTTTTATCAACAATCATATAAACCAGACGTTTCAAATGTCATTCTTTAGCCAGGGTCATACCAGCGCGATTGCTATATAATATTCGCAGGCAAAGTAATGCCTTGAGTTCATTCAAATGACGATAACTTTTTTTTTAATGAACCGATTTTGATGAACTAAACTTTAGTACTCAAGTTGAGTTAAAACAAATCAATTGGTGAAATTTTCAAGTAAATCGGTTTAGTACTTTCAGAGAAAAATGCGGACAAAAATACACACGTCGACAGACAGACAGACAGACAGACAAGAAATTCAAAAAAAATCTTTTTGCTTTCTATTATTCTTTTTAAGTGTCCCTCTATCCATTTCAGTCAAAATTACTAAATGTACAGACAAAATATTTTTACTGTCTTATTATATATAGAGATGAATGGCCAGAAATAATGTTAATTAAAAATTTACAATCAAACACGTTCTAATTGCGATAGTTATTGTATAATTCTTATATTTTTTAAGAGACCGTCTTGGCGCAGAGACACAAGCATGCGACGGTTGTGGATTCGATTCCCACTCGAGGGAATTAAAAATTTAATATTTTAATTTCCTCGATCTGGTAACGAAGCACGGCATTGAGTTCCACCACTCAACACGCAAAGCTTCTAGAACTCATCGGAAAGTGGGGAACGGTGTCCTGATCCTGGTGGGAGAATGGAGTGTCTTAACAATAGGTTCCCAGGTTCCCTATGCCTACGCTGCTTTGGACAGGACAAAAAAAGCAGACAGGTGAATAACCATTTTGACACTTTATTTAATAAAAGACGTGAAAGTCATTTTTTCTTCTACAATGCAATTATAAAATAATACTCTTGGGACAAATCAAATAACAGTCTTTTTATTAAAATACACAAAGGACACTGAAACATTTTATCATTATTAACTTATAAAAACACAAAATTTGTTAAGCACAGTACAGTTTTCTTTTATAAAGTTGGAAAACAAATTAACTTTCATGTTTTATAGTAAGATTTTAATAAGAACATTTTCATCAGAATTTAAAGCATTTTGCTAGCTCGCCTATGAAATTTTCTTTTTGGATTTTATTTAATATAAGCCAGTCCGATTAGTATTTATAGGTGGTGTATAAAAATCACGGCGGCCCGGCGTTGGCCGCGACTCGAATTAAGTAATTTATGTTCATTGTGTTAAGGTCCGCCGTTTACAGTGCCTTGTTCGACAAACTTTCTTGACAATATTAATATAATTTTCTTCAAAATATTTATTTTATTTGTTTATAAATGAAATGGATATTATAATATTTTTTTTTATATAAAAGAAATTGAGATAGCCGATTTGATTCTTGCTTGAGATTAATATCACCATCACTTTATGCTTCTAAGTTGTAAGAACAAAAAAAAAAGTATATAAGACAAACGTATATGACATAATAAAAAAATATTTTAACTAAAAGGAGGAGATTACTATCGCTAGTTTCTATATTACTGTGTAATCATTATACAGTCTACTAAAGGAAATGTATGTTAAGTGTACTATAAAATCTACTCTAATATATGCGGCTGCAATTTGCTGGCTGTGGACGTGCACTTTGTGAAATTTCGATTTAAATAAAAAATATAATTTTATTGTAAATATATATTTTTTATATATACGTATATATTTTTGAACATTATACAGCAGGTTTGGCAAAGAGTACCTAGTGTTGAGACACTCCGTTCTCCACGCTCTGCTTAATTTTTAAGACAGCTTATTTAGGTAGCGGAGCTCAACGCCGCGATTGGTTTTGTTACCAGAGCGGAAATTAAAAATAATTCGCCCAGATATAAAGTTGAATGGGGCATACACCTTACCCGGTAGCTAGCATTTAGGCAATAATATATTACTGGTTGGTTTCAGCTTTAGTTTAGCACCTCATAAATTTTATATAAAAGTTATTCACATTGTTCTCATTTGCTGTTCGGTTGAATAAAATTAATTTTGATTAGTGGAATTCATAAACAATTTGTTTATTGATTTAAATATATATGTAGGGATCCTCACGTAGTGTTATTTATTTGTAGATTAGAATATGAATATTATTGTTGATTGTATCAGTGAATACGATGTAAGGATTTTATTTGACTTTTCACTCAAAGAGTCCTTTAAGAATAATTTAAATAACGATATACTTATAATATACATGTATTAACCCTTAAAGGCTATGTGGGTGTAAAACACCCACACACAGGTAGATTTGGTTTTTAGTCGCTACACTCTTTAATTTTTTCACAGCGCTTTGCACTTTTGCATATCCTTCTGAGTGGTGTGTCGCCCTTGAACGCGAAGAGAAGTGTTCGTCTTCACGCGCAATCTTTACCACACCTTTGCCTCCTGAGTGTATCCACACCCATAATAGTCACAGCAGTCACAGTGCCCTATTGATTAGCAACGTAAGTTGTTATTTTTATTATTTTCATTGAATTACGCATAGAAAATAGAGATTTAGCATGATTATTTTTGAATTATGAGTCCACGATTGTACTAGTAACTAGTACCTACAAAAAAAATTAATCAAAGTTGTACTAGTATCTGCCGACGAGCCGACTGACGAAGAGAACTTATTAGAAGAAGATATTCATCAAGGTGATATCCAAAGTCTTGACGATTGAGAAGAACTTCTGTCTCATCTCTACGCTCGAGCACTTTGCAAATGAAAGAAGAAAAAAATATATTTGAAAATGGCTGAGAAACTAAAAGTTCCCTAAGAATTTAAAGTTTTTTTTCACACTTTTGAGGAAAAGTCATATTTTTTATACATAATTTATTATAGTTAGCCAGATTAAGGGCAATATATTTTACTGATAATATTTTACTGAACATAAATAAAAACTTTGGTTAGTATTTAGATTTTATTTTGTTATAAAAAAATAAAACATTATTGTTCCCTCAAACTGGTAAAAGTAAGTAGTTTACAATTAATTAATAATTTCATTATTTTTAAAAATAAGGTGTTTTTATACCCATTATAATCTTAGTGGGTTATGTAATTCATAGCTCTTAAGGGTTAACAATTTTATAACTCTAATCTAAAGACATAATATATGTCTTTAGAGGATTGTAAGTATAAGTAATTATTCTCCATAATATATATTTTTAAAAATCAAGTACAAACACAAACGCACCCTTGTGGTCCTGCGCCACGACAGCGACGACTGTAAATGCGACAGTTGTGTGTTCGATTCCTCCCTGAGGGAATGAAATATAATATTTTTCATTTCCTCGCTCTGCTAACGAGGCAAAGCGCGACGTTGAATTCCGACACTCAACACGCAATGCTTCAAGAAAATGTGGAATGGAGTGTCTTAATTCGGAACGACGAGACTTGACACTAGTGTCAACCTTCCTATCTAGGTAGGAAGGTGACAAAAGCGATCAGATCAGAGCGAAAAAAACAACGATTTTTTTCATATATCTTCAGAGGACGCGTATTGTCCATACAGCTTTAAAGGTAGGTTATATTTGTAGGGTATATTTTGCCAAGGAAGGCTTAAATGTGCCAAGCCGCCGACACTTCGCAGCAGCAAACAATGCCGTGTCTAAAGCATTTATTCACTTTTGTTTACATAAGCGGCCACTCAACGCCCTACGCGTTTCCCTTGTCTGATAATGGTTTTAAGGACAATTAGTATTTTTAAGGGTGGCTTTTTGCTTAGTTTCTTTGTACTATCATTTGTTTTTCTGCTATTTACCGAATTTGGTTGTGAAAAATTTGATTTCGGTTATAGTTTACGTATGGGTTTCTTTATTTATTATTATATTTTTTTTCTTAATTTTATTTTTTATGAGATTTTTTTCTGTTAAATATTTTGTAAATAAACGATTTGTGTTATTATATAATTTGTTTTGTTATTTTATTCAGCAGAATTGTAATCAGCTTATTGAGATCCGTCGCTTATTAATGTTAAATTTACACAGCTTTTGTTTGGATCTAATCAAAATAAGCTTCTAATTTCTCAGATTCAGGTAATCTACAACTATTTTTTTAACATGCTTTTATTAGGTCCACCTGTATCTAGTAACTTCGTAAATATATAAAATCTGAAAAACTGAATTTGGCCATTTGACCCACTTGTAATAATTGTAACATTATGGTACTTAGCAATATACATAAGGAGCTTAGGTGATAATGCAATAACGTATCATCGAGCTGATTTAATAATGGAGCCAATGGAACTCTTCAGAGGTTACAAGGAAACCACTAGCACTAGAAACTACAAGCAGACCCTATAACAGTTGTAGCATTTACGTTTTAGTGCAAAAAAAGTATGTTTATTAGTTTTTTTTTACTGTATAATTATTTTAATCTACCTCTGGGTCCTCTTTCGAAACGCTGCAAGATATCCTATATATCCTATTGTTATAGAATAAGTTTCGCGTTTTGGAGAATCTCGTATAATTGGTGGTCTACAAAAATAATGGCTAATGTTTTACATGTAGTCTTGGTCGTGGAATTTAATATTTTCCATTACGGAATATTTTATGAGGCGCGTTCATTGAATTTTGTTGCTTCGTTATTTTTGATTAAGAGTATTTTCCTCGACCTGTGTATTCGCGGAATTTTAAATGGTATCCTGAATAATTCTTTGTATTTTGGTGTTTTTCATTTTGGTTGGATTACTTTCTATTTTTGACTGCGTAACTCAATATCAAGCAGCTTCACACTTTTATCCGCATAGGAGGGAGGATTGAGACCAGTCATGGCGCAGGGGCACAAGCGTGCATCTGTATAAACGACAGGTTGATTTTTACTTTTACTTTAAATTATATATTTCATACTTTCATCTGGAAACAAGACAAACCGCTGCGTTGAGTTCCGCTACTCATCACGCAATGCTTCGTGCGTACGTGTAGTATTTACAGTCAACTGCTGTTTCATTGCGCGATTGTCGTCGATTCCAAGGAATCTAGGGCCTATATATTTATTAATCGCTCTCAATTTTGAGATTTCGTCTTCATTAATACATATCTAATATATGTAAACGGCATCTCAAGATCGATCTCAGACTTGAGAGCGGTTTGTAACTAGGTGCTTAGGTTCTTTAAAATGACATAAACTTGACACGAACACTGTCAACCAGAAGAAAGAAACGTAAAAAAGACTATGTTGTCAATTGAGAGCTTGGAAGTCCTAAATTCATTAATACTGTCAAATGGCCATTTGAATTGTTTATAAGATGGTCGACCCTTTCTTATTTTTAGCACAGCTAACTTGTAGATTTTATTTGCGAACGCTATTTTACCTTCCTTTTAATTTAGCGTGATTTTTTAAAATTTATTTTTTATTTAATTTATACAATTTTACTTAGTTATATAAAGCAGAACAATTTATTGAATTGAACTCGCTAATCTCAGGACCTGGTGTGAAATGTAAAAATCTAATGGTTAATGGAATGGTTTGAGTTGTAAAAATATTTTTGTGTCGGATAACCAATTTTTTAGAGTAGAGTAAAAAACATATATATATATATATATATATATATATATATATATATATATATATATATATATATATATATATATATATATTTATACTGTATACGCTATATTATATCAAGTTATCTCTATCTTTTCTGATGATCTGTAATTGTTACGATGCAGCCCACTGTTAACCACGAAGGCGAAGCCGAAGTTAAAAAGTAGTAATATATGTAAAAAAAAATAATTCAATATATTTTTTGGTAAAATAAAATATGTATAGAATAACGCTTAATGAACATTCCAATATTTTTTTTTTGTAAGTAAAATGCAGTATTGAGTACCACCATTCAGCAAGATGAATAAAAATGGAGTAATAGTTTTTTAGATACGAGATTCTTTCTGCCTAAGTATCGAGAACTACGGGAAATAAAAGTAAGCGTATAAAACTGAACAAGTTCGAGTCGGACTCGTGCACGATGGGTTTCTCTCTCTGTAACATTATTTATAAAGATGGCAAAAAATCACGTTTGTTTTAAGTGAGCCGTCGTAAATATTTATTTTATCCTCGCGATACGTCAGCTATGCTTGTATGGCGGTGGTCGTTGACATATTGTATACCACTGTGGTAACCTTAACTATTTATTTGTAGTCACTAAGTACATATATACGTATTTTGGCTGAAATAAATTAAGCTATGGCCATCATTTTAAAAGTCATTTAAACATTTCTATAATGCATATTGAATTATTTGCCATTTATCAATCGTTACTATATATTTTATCGGGCAACAAAAAAAAATATGTTATATTATCTGACTCAAAAAGTGCTCTTGATCATTTGGCTCGGCTTACCTCGTTGAGTCGAGGCTATCCGATAGCCTATGATATATTAGAATGTATATGTAGAATTGAAGCTGAAAGTAAAATTATTATAATTCAGTGGATTCCCTCGCATATTGGGTAATGAGGCAGTCGACAAAGCTGCAAAGGAGGCTATACATGAAGGTGTTCCTTCTGTTTGTGTCCCGGTATATAGTGAAATATTGAGTGAAGTTAAGAAATTGTGTAGACAAGACTGGCAGGAGTATTTTGATGAACGATCTAGATTTGGTACAATACAGTGATAAGCGGTCTTCCTCTTTACCCGTGGTTCTATGCATCCAAAATGAAAAGAGAATACATAGTGTCACTGTTTAGGCTTCGTACAGGACATATTTTATGTAATAAATTTAAATTCTTAATGGGTGTTTCTAACACAGAACAGTGTGCTCTTTGTAACAAGATTGATGACGTATACCATTTACTTATGGAGTGTGTGCGGGGTGAACTATTAAGGCCACATGGGCTTAGATCTTATAACGTAGGGGCTTGTAACAGTGTATTGGCAGACCCTCTTTCTACTGATGCATTACAGTTAGCAAAAATTAATAGATAAGATTTTCTGTTTGATTTTAAGTTGTAAGTCAATGTGTATAATGTTTTTACGGGAGTGGCATTGTCAATATTTGACAAAACTCCCAGGAATAAAAATTTAAGAATAAAAAAAAAAAAAATACTACTACTACATTTAAATACACAAGTTTTAATATTAATTGCTATAGCTTGCTCAAATTTTTTACATGCATAGCGCGTGTTTGAAAAATAATTATATAATGTGAATACGATTTTGAAGTTCGAGGCCAGTCACGGTGCGTGGTGCACAAAGTGTGAGTGTGAAACCGACTGTTTGTGGGTTCGATACCCACTCCAGGAGATTAAGTATTTACTTAAATTTATATTTCTATTTCTTCACTGTGGTGCCGGGGCAAAGCGCGGCGTTGAGTTCTGCCACTTAATCTGTGCGGGATACAGCGTGAAGCTGATTTTATTTAAGTGTTCAAAGGCCAGCCCATGGATATGTCAAATTATATAAGACAAGTTATAGCCCACAACTTCGCTTGCGTAGACTGCAAATCGTAAAATTTTTAAACTTCTCTTATTTTAAGTTCCTGTAATATACCCCATAGTTGTGACTGTGGATAGCCATTTAGTAAAAAAAAAATATATATATGTATAATTATATAGATCGTGATAACTATTTAATAATAATAACTAATAGGTTCGAATATTTTACAGGATAATAAAAATAAGTGTATTAACTGAGATATTGATTCTAGATACTCTTGTTATGTTAAAATAATTGCTGTATTGCTGTAGATACTTACATACACGTGTATACTCGTATATACAATGTAGCGCCGAACACCTGTGCGTGTCACCCCAGAAGATATGGATCGGAATTGTTGCCAA